>VXAL01016056.1:10585-20666 GCA_013399475.1 Chauna torquata | reverse complement strand
TAAAGACATCTACTAGTTAAGTTTTAATATGAGGGGAAAAAAACCTAATACCTTGGACACTAGTGGTTATATTTTTCCTACCGGAAAAAAACTCGATAATTTTCTCTCTTCTGGTTGTATAGCAACAATAAGCAGATTAATTGCAGAATAGAAGCTGACTATAAAATTGCTATTCAATAAACAATTTTTTAAAAAATGAAAATTTTAGTGTTGTTAGCTTTTAGCTTTTTGTGCTTGAGCAGTTCTAGGTGTTAGTAACAACAGCAAGTATAAAGTTCCTGGAAGAAATGTCGTTTTCAAATTAATAGCTTTACTTTACCAAAAGAAAGGCTAATAATACATATGCAGAAATGTGCTCGAACAAATGAAAGAAAATCCACCCAACACCAAAACTCTGACAGGTAGTTGATTAGCTGTAAAAGCTAGTCTCCTGGGAAAGAAACAGCAAGCAAAATTTCTGGACAACTGTAGATTGAAGGAGTTGACAGCTAGACCTACAGTTGTTCACTTTTCTGTTACAGAAAAGATGGACCTGGTTGTAAATTACAGGAAATTTGGAATGATGCTTTCCTTTGTAGCAGTGAAGAGATCACCTGCAGCTAAGAAAAGTGTTGCAAATTTGTGCAATGTTGGCATAGCTGACATCCTGTCAGTAGTGACAGGTAAACATACTAAGCAAACCTCTATAATCTGTCAGCAATGTTAGTTGCATTCCTGCTGTTTTGAAGGTAAAGGGTGTGAGAGCAGGATAAAAGAGAAAGAAGGCAGAAAAGAGGCTTGTAACTAGCATTTCCTGTTAATTCTGAAATTGAACAAGATCACAAGGAGCAGAAGAAAAAAGAGATTGCACTCAAAAAATAACTTCAATTTTGTATCAAAACAAAACAAAAATCTTGCAATTAACTAGAATTTAATTGGCTTACAGAAGGTCCTGTATTTAGCATCAGAGCCAACACATCACAAGGATTGGGAGAACAAGTTTTCTTAATGTTAGATCTATTACTCTACCCTGTTTCTGTCCTAGATGGGACTGCTTTTCTATGTGGAGTGATAGTGCAGTTTTACTCCATTTTAATCTCTGGATTCTCCTACATTGGCAACTTTATTGAGTGTAAGATGTGTTTTGCATGTGTGTGGTGTGTATATTATTAGGTATATAGGCATTCCAGAAGTTAGAGATTCAGCAGCGATGAGTAACCCTGGAATAATGACAGCCTTCTTTCTGTATCATCAATCAATTTGAAATTAAGATATGAAAGAAAAAACTCTCTTTAGCTGACATGTGAAGCATGTTCCCTGCATTTGATTTTTTGCTTACTGGCTGGTCTAAACTGAGATTAATTATATTGTTTAATTTGGGGAAAGTTTTAAAGTCTGTATAAAATCTAAGAAAAAAGAGGCCTGGTTCCTTAAGGGATATTCAAAATGGATATTGTCAAGCATAGCCAGTGTGATAGAGGACTGTGAAATCTTTCTGATGACAATCAGGTTGTCATTTGGGCAAAGGCAGCTGCAAACAGTGTTTGAGAAGACCAGGAGAGTAGGGCTGAAGAGCAGGCGAAGCTAAGCATCAGAAGAAATTTGTCAGGAGGACCAGGGAACCTGAAGTTTGGGAGTTTGGGGAACTAGTAAATGTTTCCCCTTTTCACTTTGAATAGCTGCTCCCCTTCGCTAAATGTCATGTAAAGCCGTTTCTGCCTGTTCAGTTTCTTCTGTGACAGCAGGAGGGAGAAGAAGCTGTAGAGAGTGGGAAGGAGGGATTCTGAGGGTGTATCTGTTTCAGAAGGTGGTTCCTAAAGTTGTTTGCTACAAGTATTAAAAACCTTTTCAATATGTAGAGCTACTCTAGTTCATTTTCTTTAAATGTACTGTAAAACAAAAAGAACTGTGAAGCTGCTGGAGAGAACTTTTGTTGTTTGAATTGCTAAGTACAAGAAGCAACGGTGAAGGAGGCTTTCATGTAGTGGAATTTTTCATTATCATCACAGTTATGTGGAGATCATAACCAGAACAAGTCACAGAAGCAAAGAGAAGACTGATATAATAATGGTATAAGTTCAAGACTAGTAGTCAGACATTGGCAACATTTCACCACTTCACCCTTGCTCAAGCTTGAGATTAATCACTTGTGCCAATGTCTTAAAGATTCTACTAGTCAGGATGCTTGCCTTGGGACATCTGGGGCAGAATCATAAGTTGGATTTGAGTAGAGGGAACATCAGAATCTGGATTTTTCGGTCTCAAAAACTGCTATGCTCAAACATGACAAGTACTTTTCTCCTTTGTCCTAGCACCCAGTATGTAAAGATGATTGTCTTGGGCATTTTTAACATCTCTGATGAAGGGAATTAATGCAATAAAGAATCACAGAATTGTTTAGGTTGGAAGGGACCTCTGAAGATCATCTGGTTCAACCCCCTGCTCAAGGAGGTTGCATAGGAGCACACAATTACAGGGATGAAATACAAATTTAATTTTCTTTTAAAAGTATGAAAATAAAAATACATATGAGAATAACTTGTGTGCGCGCCAGTTAGTACTGAATGCAATTCATTCTAAATATGATCTCTGGCACTAAGTGATTGATCTTTTTTTAATGACGCAGCTATTTAAATATAAATAAATTGTGTAACAAGTGTTGAGAACCCAGACAAAACGTCAAGTTATTAGTTCCAATTTCTTGCAGATGTTGGTAAGAAAAAATCATTAAACAGTAATAAATGTACAAAGTAAATACTAGCAAAGTAATTAAGGATTTGTTCATGCAAATGTGAACTTATTACCAAGTGCAGTGAACTTACTACTCTGAATCATTCTGTTAGCTTTCAAGACCTGATTATATGCGATACTAAGCACTACATTTAGCAGCAATGGTTTTGCTACTGTCTTACTATTCAAGCTATGAAACTTAGTTCTTTCTAAGAAGGGAAGGTGTTAACATTTTTATGAGACTATCTCAACATTAGAATAGTTCACCTTTTAGTTAATTAGTATAATCTAGTGGAGAAATGAAAAGTCAAATGTTACTCTGTGATCTTCAGCAGAAAAGTAGCTTTCCTTTGCTCTAGTGTAGATTTCCCCATCCATAAAATGGGGATAAGTGTACTTATTTTTCTGCGACTCCTAAGCAGGACTGCAGCCTTGCTTTGTATCCTATCTAAACATAATATACTATGTCTGTCCTGCTCTGTTCTTATTAAAATAAAAATATTCTCTTCTAAAAGTACATGCTGGTGTACTCTGTAACATACATAGGACAATACATTCAGTAGTAGGAGATCTTACAGTGCTAGTATGTTAGCTTACATGCATGCATGTTAAATATTGCTATCAATCAAAGATTCTTAGGTATTCTGAGCATCACACCCTGGCCTGACCACAATTCTGAGAGACAGGTTAGGAATACTCTGTGCATATTTGTCTATGTACACACACACACACTATCGCTCTGTGTGTGTATACAGTGTGTATATATGATCACTGCATATAAAGCATGCCTACCCCCTGTGAGAAGGATAGCCTTTCTTGCCCAGCAACACTTCTTAAAATGTAATTCAGGGAGGAAAGCGATGCTTTTAAAGTCCTTGAACTGAGTAGCATCACCAGTAAGCCTCAAGCAGATGGTGGGGTTCTCAAGGAAGAACAAACATAGGAGTTTGGGATGCTAATAAGGATAACCAGAACTTTCACATCTGGAATTTACCTGTTCTTCTAAAAACAGGGTAAAAATGATCAGTGAGATCCCTAATCAGTCATTTCTGAAAGTAAGGTTTTTTCCTATGTAGATATAGCTCTTTATCATTGTATTATATTTTGCTAAAAACACAGAAAACACACAGCATATTCAGCATACTCTTGCAGTGTGTTTTCTTACTGTTAAATCTACAGATTGAAATTATTTTATCAGTAGCGTTAAAGGACTTAAATAATCATGTTCCTTTATAGGACCACCCACAGCAAATGCAGGTATGATGCTGTAAGTATTTTATTTCTTAGGAACTGACATTTGAGTTTGCAACAATCTCTGTATTTGTTGTATTTTCTACTATGCAGGGTGATAGTACAGAGGATACTTGTTTTGGGCTCTAGTGATAAACTGTTGTTATAATTATGGTGCTTAAAACCTTTTGATGTCTTAGATGAGTATTTTGATGGCTTATCTCTTATTCTTTCATATTTTTCAAGAACTCTGTTTTTGCATTTGAATGTTGTCTTCACTGAATTTTGGGAAAAAGGATTGCTTAAGCTTTGCTGTGCCATCTTCTTGGACTGCTTATGAGACCACACTTGGAAATAAGAGGTTTTGAAGAATCTATAAATATGATACAGGTCTCTGTAGATTTAAGTTAAAAAAGATGAAAATTTGTCAGCCATGAAAGCACTTGCCTGAAAAGTCTAGGGACCTTGGAATTATTTCCATCAGCTGCTATTTATTTTAATACTCTATTGTGGGCTTTGCTGAGAAAGTTATATTAATTGTTTTTTTAATATTCAAAGGTCTCACTTTCAACTAGGGTTTCATAATGCTAAACTTCTTATAAAATACATGAGAAGGGGACCTAACCTGATGTAGCAAATGAAATGGGAAAAAATACGCTGTTTCTGTTTAATAAAGTAACATATAGACAGAATCATGTCTGTCTCTCTTGGCCCTTCTCTGTGTGCTTTTCAGGTTTAATTTATATTTCTTCAATGTTAGTGATCACATGCAGTATTCTAGGTGACATCTTCACAGTACCAGTGCAACAGCATTTATATTCCCGATCCCTCTTCGGAAAAATTCATTTGGTACTCCCCTTGGAGTATTGGCCTTTTTCATGATCTTACCAGATTGATGCCTCATAGATATTCTGTTGTTGACTGGCAGATACAGATTTTTCTCCTCGTCTCTTTTCAGCTGATGCTTTCAGTTTAAAATGAACATTTATAAGTCCTTAAGTTCATGATTTTGAACTCTGTACTATCATATTCCATCCCTTTTTTATTAGTCTGCTTCTGTGTGCCATCCATTCTTTTCTGATACATATTCTGATTCCAATCTGTATTGTTGCTTCTCAAGTTTGTGTCATCAGCAAATTTTATTAGCATGCTCATGTTTTTGCTCTAAGGTCAACGAACAAAAATATTAAAAAGGTCAGTATCATGACTGATTGTTCAGGGACTCCATTTGTATTATCTCTTCAGTCTGTTCTCGTTAGAGCACAATCCACTGCAACCCTTACTAGTTCCTCTTCCTTGCCATGTGTACTAATCCTAGTCTCTTCAACTTAATTAAACTCACAATTTCAAATGCTAAGTTGAGTTAAGATAAATACTTGAATATATTTACCTTATTTAGTACCTCAGTTATCTGATGAAGAAAAAATAAAGGTTGCATTTCTATTCAAATTAGTGTATATTGTCCCATTTTCTCATTTACCAAAGTGTCTTTGTTCTTCCCTGCAAAATGTTTTTCAAATCCTTATGTGCCATTCACACCAGATAAATAATTCTGAATTTACCCTTATTGTTCCCTTTCTTGAATGCAGGTACAATGTCTTTTATATATCCTAGGGTTGGCATGCTTGATTTAAAATAAACAAATAACAACAACAAAAAAACCCTGTTGCTTCTTTTCATGTGTCTGTTCTTTCAGTATCCTTGGATGGCATCTTGTTTTCCCTATTCTGGTTACGTTAAGCTCCTCAAAGAGGGGAAAAAATGCACGTGGAAGGATGGAACTGCTTCTACGATGAAAATGAAGCAGGAGGAATCTGGAGCAAAACCCTGTCAGCTGCAGGATCTGGTTAATTGTCAGTCAGCCTGGCTATTCTCCTCAGCTACTGAGGAAATCCTTGCTCTTTTGGGGAACCTGCCCATGCAGGCTGACTGGTTTCTTTCTCTGATGCATTCCCCTGTGGTGGAGGAAAATCGTGAGGTTAGCTACATCAAAAGGAAAACGCCTTTTAGTCAGTTGAGTGTATAAAATAAAAATGAGTTAAGTTTGCATGTGGAAAAACTGAGTAATTTGCATTTGAAAAAGTGAGCAAGATTGACTGTGAAACCCTCCAATGCATTAAGAACAGGACTATTGTTCATGTTGGAAACCCAGAAAGAGATGAAGGAGGAAGGTAGAATAAGCGAGGCATCTACAAGAACGGGTTTCCTTTTGTGAGAAAAGCCACTTTAATAGGCCATTCTAGTTTAGATCCTGTGACATAGCGTTCTACAAGGCAAACTGTTCATGTCCTTTTTTACAATGTGTAAAGATGATTTAGCCTTTTTTCTTTTTTTTTTTAATTTGCATATTCTAGTATTTCTTAGCTTCCCTTTCTTTCTGAAAGACTGAAAAACTGGAGTGAAAAAAATGACATACCTTAATTTGAGCTAGTTGTAGGCTTCCTGATTGTTAGTGTAGCAGATGTAGTTCAGTTAGGAGCCCTTTAATAACAAAAATAACCAAGTAAAGATTTTAATTATTTAGTTTTAATAGCTTATAATGGAAATAAAGTGAACTACCAAAGCTAAACTTCAGTGCCTGTAAACTGATGAATAGTACCACTGATGCTCTCTGGGTTCTAAAGAAATCCATACCTACCCAAACATAGTAGAATTCCCTATGGCTAGGAGGAGTAGAGACATTTGAGGAAATCCATCCAGTACTGCCAACAAGAGACATTTCAGGTTGGTCACCTGAATCTAGATGACTTTGTATTCTCTAAATCTGTAAATATTAATGAACTTTCTATGGTGTTTGGACTATGTTTCTAAGTAATCAACATCAAAACCTTACCCTGAGCGCAGACATTCTTCCGTGTCTGTTCTGTTAAGCATTGAGAAGTCCAGCTCAGGTGTTGTAAAGCAGCAGTACTGATGCAGTCTTTTGAAAGCTCACTGGCCAACAACAACAAAAAAAAGGCAGAGTTTGAATGGAGGTGAGAGCTCTTCAGTATCATGAAGCAATGAGGTATAACCAGGATTTCCCTTTACATCTCTGTCCCGCATTGAAGTGGAATCAAACCGTTTTTTCTGTTGCCAGTTAAAAAATGCATCATCTTCATTCTATTTGCAGAGAGTCAGGGCAAATTTTCAACACCAAGACCTTAGTCCTGCAAATACTTAGGCATATTAGTTTGTTGAACTCAGGTATCAATAGGTTTTCATAACAATGAGGCTTGAGTGTGGATTTAAGTGCATACCTATGTTGAACTCATTTTGATTACCTGCTAATGATTACACCTGAAAGAGGTAAGAACATCTTTTATTGTAGAAATTGGTTACTTTTCCTTTGGGTAACTCAAAAACTGTTTTGTGCGTTTGTTTTTGCCTATTTCCTCCCTCAGTTATCTGGACTTACTAGGTCTGCATCTTTAAATTGTCTTTGGGATGAGATTAACTACGAGCTACGTCCCCAAAACAGACTTAAAAAAACAATCAAAAAAAGCTTTGAGTTAAATAAGGGGGTTTGAAAAGAACTTAAGGTATTGGTTACATTTGATTTTTCAAGGTGTGCTTTGCCTTTCTCATGGAGCATATAGAACACTTAGGAACTGACTGTACGACTAAAAAAAATCATCCCTTGATTTTATATGTAAAGAGTATATAGATAACTATCAGCTCACCAGTTCCATGAAGATAATGCCTGCAGAAGTAGCTTTTTTTTTCTTTGTATTGTTGGTGTTGCTTGCATTTGGAAGGCAACAACGTCATGTGCTTTGTTTTCTATCCCAAGATACCCAAGTGGTATAAATGAGCATAAACAAAGTGAGCTTGTGAAGGGGGAAGAAATCATGAAAAGTTAAACAAAATGGAAAAAAAAGAAAAAGCATGTCTGCAACAAAAACATTTAACATGAGAGAGTGAATATCTTATCTGAAAAGAAAAAAATCGTGTGTCTGGTTTGGCAGATTAGGGAAGGTGAGTGGAAGAAATTGTTTCCATGTGTTTTCTTTTTGAAATCAAAAAATTCCACATTGAAAAAACATCATGTAGATGGTCATAGACAAGTGGGATTTATCAAAATGGAAAGATGTGGAAGGAGCTACTTATTCTAACAGCTGGATAAGATGTAAAACCATAGGCCTGACATGACTGAAATGAACAGAGCCGTGTTCCTTTTCAAACGGCGTGTTATTGTCTTTGACCTTAAATTCACAACATTCCAATAGTAGAAATGAGCTTACAAAATTTTCTGTGCAGTTCCTGTACTTTCATTCAAATGATTTTGCTGTTAGCGCCATAACGTAATGAATTGGCACTTCAGGTTAAGTGTATTACATTGGAGGATGGATGCAGTAGAATCTAGTGAAGGAAAAAGGGGTCTCTTCTTTTCTCTTGCTTTTACATATTTTGTTTATTTAAAAATACTTTGGAGTGTGAATTAAGTGGGTTTTAGCATGTTTGACTATCCTAGAGGTGTACTTTAAGTCACAGGAAAAATTACAGAATAGTAGCTGCAGAAGACTGATGCGATGCAGTAGAGGTATTTCCCCAGTTACAATCTCTGCATTTATAGAGAAGCGTCCTGGTAGGCAACTTAAAAGAGTATCTGCTATTGCTATAAATAATAGAAGTTTTTTTCTATTTCTGTTTCAAAAACAGTCTCCTGTTTTTGCTTTGGAAGCTGAGGCCATTTCTTAACTGCAAGGACACTCCTGGGTTCCAGTCATTTGGATTAAGGACTTGATTTGAGCTTGCTGTTGCTCCCCTTCCATATAAGCTGTAGTCCCTCCCTGATGTAGAATTGGGACTTGTTGATTTGCAAATGCAGAGGAAAAAGGTGGAGAATTGCTCCACTGTTGCAGTGTTTAAACATAGCCTGAAGTATCTGGTTCTTGTTCCAGAGACTCTTATGCATCTGTGTGAATTTGTTTTTGGCAAATGAATGTATTATGTTGATGACATGAGCTCCAGGGACGGTAAGATAGTTAATCTTCCTGCGTCTTCCTTCAGTCTTCAGCATGTAATAGGGTACAGGATGGGTAGGACTGCTGCAAGGTAAAAAGTCACGATCCTAGTTTGTAGTGGCTGGTGAACAAATACCAAGTACAGTTTTCTCTCATCGTTTTTGAACCCAGCTACAGAGGACTTCTGACACAGTTGAGGGAAGGCACTAATGGGCAACAGTACACAGTTTCTGTAGTTAACGAGCCACTGGTGAAAAGGACAGGATTACAAACAGGGTTAAAGCTGCAGCTGTGCTTTGGAAACCTCTGATGTTTTTTGCATCTACTACCTAAAATCAATGCTTACGCCAGCCTGTAAGTTTGGAAATGACCTAAGGCTTAAGTTAAACCCAGGAGATGATAAAAGAATTCAGTGATAGTGACAAGTGTTTGTAGCCCCTCAAAGTTTTCCACTGAAGAAGTGATCCCAGTATAACAAATTTAAACCTGCCAATTAGGATGTATTTCTTTCGCAGGTAATTCAGGGACCCTGGTGTTCACAACTCACAGGTGGATGATGTAAAGCACTCGGAAACGGAGTCCTAACTACCTGAAAAGTTTTCATTCAGCCAAAAGACTGTTAGTCCACCTTTAGAGAGGCCCAAAGTTTTAGCCTGTGTAGTCCAACCGGAAATCTTCAATCAAATAAGCAGCTTGTTTCTAAATAAATGAGAAGTAGAGGTCCGTACCTAGCTCCAGCACAGAGGACCTCAGGCTTCGGTCTTCTGGGCTTGCGCGGGTCCAGCTGGTCCCGCGGCACCAAGTTCGGCCCCGTCGCGCCACAGGGGCTGGAAAACCAGACCCCTCTGGGAGCAGCGCGGAAGCGTTTACCTCCTTACCTCCTCGGCTGCTGAAACGGCCGGTAAGTCGCGATTAAAAATAGCGGCGGATCGGGCCTTTCCGCGTCCTGCTCGCCACGCGCCACCGTTTAGACGGCTCTTTTAGAGCCGCTACTCGCGGTTGGGTCCCCGGTCCTCCTCGGCGCCGCGCTGCTCCCTCCGGCAGAGAGGGGAGAGGCGCGCTGAGGGGGTGCCGGAAGTCAGCTTATGGCCCCGTTCCGACGCGACCCCCTCCTCCCGGGCGCGGCCGCCCCTCGGTTCCGCGGCGCTCACCCCCGCCCCGCGAGCCCAACCGCCGCGCGCCAGGACGGCGGCGGC
>VXAL01016056.1:0-10148 GCA_013399475.1 Chauna torquata | reverse complement strand
AGCCCCGGGCGGGAGCCGCGGCGCTGCCGCCGCCGTCACCCGCGGCCCTCCCCGCTCCGCCCGCACCGCCGCCGGGCTTTCCTCCCCCCCCCGGCGCCGGTTTTCCGTGGGGAAGGCGGTGAGGGACTGCGCCTTGCCCTACGGTAAAACGCGCCCGTGCGTTATTCGTGTTGCGTCCGGACGCCGCGCGTCTCGGTGAGCGTCCGCAGGCGAGCGTGTGCGAGCACCTTGGCTTCCCGGGGGGCTCCGGAGAAGTGCGGGCACCGTCTGCCCGCTCGAGACTTCGGTCCGAGTTGCACACTGCAGCCTGCCGTGAGACAGCTGCGTGGGGTCGGGGGAAGGTCCGGCTGGTTCGGATTCCTGGTTCTCAGAGAGGCAAGTAGCAGATGCTCGGGAAACACGGTAACAACAGGGCGAGCCTGCTGCGACGCTTTGGGAAGCCGGCCAGGCCTCCAGCAACTTCAGGTCAAGGGACTCCCGAAGTTAAAGGTGATGTATTAGTGTTTAAGAGCCCTTTTTCCTCCTTGACTTAGAGATTTCAATAGAGAAATGGAGGCCTCAACAGAAAAGATCTTTCTCTGCTTCTTTAGAAAATGTAATTGCACTCGTATCGTTTTCGTAGGCAATTTCATTCTGCCAGGATGAGATTTGCCTGTCCAAGGATTACCAGTTCACGAGTGACATACTGTGTTTTAAATAGGTTAGGTAAGAGGTATGTGCAATGATATTCTCCACACGTGGGAGCTGTAAATCGTAAAATTGTTTCTTAATTGCTGTCTTTAAAAACCATTTGTGAAATTGAAGTCATAAAACCTAAAATACGTGTTTAGTGAAATGTAGAATAGCAAGAACCTGCTCAAAAAAGCGAGTGTTTTACTCTAATACAGTATTGACACCTCTGAAGATGATTATGTGAATATGAACCACTAATGTTTAAATATTTCTGTTGAAGCTTAAATAGTCCATTTGTATTAAAAAACAAAAGAAAAAAAGGTTCTTAAATGGAACAGATTTCTCATTACATCAAGATTTCTGGTAAAACTGTTTCAATAATACCATCACAGATTTTTCTGTGATAGCAAAATCGTGGTGATCCCTAGGGATGCTAGCTAACAACTTGATCCTGCAATCCTAATTCACGAAATAACTTCATGCCAGCAGCTCCTAACCTGATAGCTCTTAGGAGGAGAATTTGCACGAGGGGGCCTCATTCTTCATGGGCAACGTGAGTGTCAAGTGAAGTATTTCAAAAAATTGTGTACCTCCCACTGCCCCCAGTGGAATTTTATAAGGTCATTACCAGTTTTTGTGAGCCTGAAAGGAGGTAGTAGGTTGGTGTGTGCGTGAGTAGATACTTTAAAAATTGAAAATAGCTTAGAAAACTGACAACTATAACTGTTGTGAATGACTTCTATGGAAAGAGGATTTTTCTTGTACAATACATCACCGCTTTGAGCAACTGCTTGTGGAATTTGTTCTCACCTAGTCAACAGATGTTTATTCTAAAACCCTTCCAATATTTCACTATTCTAAAAAGGCCTATTCACTTTGTGAACTATACTGAGTTTGTGATGGGTTGTTTATTCAATATGTTTTCTTCAGTAAGTTGATGAATAGATTTAAATCGTTCTCTTTTAGGCTTACACCAAGAAAACTGTTGCAGTGTAACAGCCCTTAGCTTGCTGAATCGTATTTTTATCACAAAAATGATTGGTTCTGCTGAACTTCCAAATAAAAGTGGTTTTGTTTATAACAGGCCTCTAGGAAAAAGTAGTACTTGTTTAATGCAGTTATTAAGCTTCTTTAGAATACACAGCTTTTTAACAGCACTTTCCATTAGTAGGTCTCAAAGCACCTTGCAAAAGAATTCAGTGTAATTATTCTTTTCTTATCTGAGGGTAATTATTCTCATCTTATCTAGTACTCATAAAGACATCATTGTCTGCCTGTGATTGCTCTAAGAAACTCTATAAAAAGGTTGAAAAATCAGATTTTTTATTTAAAAAAAAAACAAAAACACATGATAAAACCCACAAACTCACGTTTCTTCTGTACGATTTTTTGTTGTAGCTTTTTGTTTTGCTTAGTGGTGCCTGAGGTCATTTCATATTGTACCTTCCATACCAAGATTGGGAGCTAAGCCTGTGCTTTGTTAAGTAGAACAGACTTCTCTGGTTAGTGTCAGAAGAGGCCCTGCAGAAGACTTAACCAAATTCATTGGTGAGTTAGAGAATGATTCACGTCAGGTTTCTGTTAAGATGCTTGAAGTAATCATGGTGCATGCCTCCAGTTACTACAGAACTTGGCTGCTAAGAGGGTTTGTACAGACGTCTTTTGATATCTGTTAGAGGCAGGGGGGATTTTGAATGAGGGACTTGTATCGCCAGATTGCTCATATCATCATGGCTTCCTTTCTCGTCAGCTTGCAGGGCTGGTCAGACATAGTGATTTTGAATCTTGCATTTCATTTTTTTATTTTTTTATTGGAACTATTTCTTCTCCTTAAATGCCCCATTTTTTTTTGTAACGCATCTGGTAGCAGAACAAAATTCTGGTGCTACAGGTCTGAGGTGCACACTCTAAAATTATTGTTTTCCAACTGCCTCTACCAATTTTGGTATGCAGATTATTATCACTTATTATATTATTGGTGCATTTTGATAGACAGTTAAGTTTAGGACTTGAGATCCTCTATGCTAGTTTGATATTTTCCAAAATAGAACAGAAGACCATTTATGTGTGCTTTAATTCAAGACAATAAAAGCATTGTCATTTAGGCATAAAATACAAGTTAGGAAATATACAAAAGATTTGATAATGAAAGTGCTGTAGTTTTTATTGGTATGGGAACTCCTTGCCTGTGATACTATCCAGAAACACGAGCTCATGTAACTTACATCTAAGCTGTAGACCCTTTATTAAAGGGGGACTAGGGCTCATCTACCGTAATGTCACGTTTGCGGACAGTGTTATAGGTGTGATCTGTGATTTCAGTTGACTCCATGTCAAAACAGGGTCGTCTTGTAGGCAGAGTAGGATCTAGACTCGTTAGATCTGCATGGATTCGGGTTACTTGGGAAAAAAAGTCCAAGAGGTCCAGTTTCCAAGAGGAAAATTTTCTGCCTATTTTTGTTTTCATTATTTTGTGACCCGATGTTCCCACTCTTCTATGTGGAGAGCTATTGTTTTCATCCTTGCTTGTATACTTGATCTGTTATTTCTGTGCTGTGTTATTTTTAACTAATGCCTTTGTTTACGTCGTTTTACAGTACTTAAAAGCTTAATATCTTTTAAATGGTCTATGATGATAATTTCACTTTGTGCTTATACCTGTGAAAGACTTTAGTACTCCTCGGCTGCACATCAAATCCTTGATAGCTGTAATACATCAAAGCAGGTCTGGAGAACCTCCCACTGGAAATCTGGGCTGTTTGCATGGCTTGGAGGTCCTTGTTCGTTTGTGATTGTTGCCTTCTGCATGGTTTCAGAGCTAGGAGATCCCACTGGGAGTTTTATACTCTCCTAGCTTCCTGGGTTCAAATTGTCTCTGATGTCCTTGTCTAGTGTGCGGTATTCGTTGCAAAACTTATTTGAAAATTAACTTTCCCATTAGAATAGAGGAGGTATAGCACTTCTCAGTAGTAGTATCAGTCCATCCTGTCATTTTTTTTTGCTTTGTACATGTGGTGGAATAGATTCCTCTCCTTTGAAGACATCCTTCTCATTAAATATTTGCTGAAGCAAATATCTTGACAGCTAAACTGATTTCTAAATAAAATCTTCAAATATCTTGTTTCATTACTTTGAATAATAATTGCAAAGTAAAATTTGGAAGAAGGCCAAACCCATATCTATTCACTTAACCATTTAAAGAAAATTACTGCAAATACTTTACCAGTGCTACCTGGCACCATTTAAGCAGACGAAAAACATAGGAAGGACTCGTAGGTGTTGGATACAGTATGAAACAAGAGAGGTGTTTTGCATGTAAATTGAGAATACTATTGAGGAAGTGTTTTGGAAGTTAAGCAGAACTAAAGTCATTGTGAAAGGCAGAGGTGGGCTGCCCACTGTGCTGGGATGGACCACAGTCCACAGGAGGGTCTTCAGTTGGAAAAACACCTCAGCTAAGGGTGGTCTTAGGTTGGGAGGGGGAGAGTGCAAGAGGTAGTATGTGCTCATTTTTATTCTGTTGGGGTATCTAGTATAGTGGGAACCCAGGCCTGCTGGGCACCTAAGTGTTACTAGTAATGTTACTACTGCCTGTACTTGATAAAGAACAGGTCTCCCTGTTCTAATGGCATGGTGAAATGACTTCTAGGAAATCCTTTCAGTCGTAGATAACTGAAAAATAAAATACAACCCCAAAGATCTGCCTGTCTGATATCTGGGTAAAATACACAAAAGGGTAGACTAACACAAATCCTCTCTTGCAGACAAGATAGGCTGTAGATAATACTTAACGTTGTATAAAAATATCAGAAATGTTACTCATAAAGCTATTTTCAGAGTTAAGTAAAACTTGAAAGGGGGAGTGATTTCAGCTAAGGAAGAAAGAGGAAGAGTTATGTATTTGTGGTGTCTTCCCCAGCTCTCATGAGTGATGTAAGTATATTAAGAACTGTTGCTGTATAAATATCTTGGCTGCCGTACAAGTGCCCTACATAGTGTTTGGAAATGAGGGAATTGAACAGTGTAGGTGTTGAAGCAGCTTTAGATATTTTACATTCCTTTTTCCAATGCATAGAAGTACGGACCTAAGAATGGTATATGAGCTCAGACCAAAGGTGTTTTCTACATCAGTATCTTGTTTTTGACAGTGGATGATAGCAGATGCCTAGGGAAAATCATAGGGCATGCAGATAGCAGGATATCTTAAGGAAGTATCAGAACCTTCCAGCAGGATATAGTTTAGGGATCTCTGAGCAGATAGTTTGGTATTTAGTTATTTGGTTTTTAATAGTTGTGGTGAATTTGTGCAATGTCTTTTTTTTTTAATCCTTGAAAGCTTTAGCGTCTGCAGCATCCGATGGTGCAAGAATGACAGAAGCGTGTTAATTTTTAGCTATGCTGTCGCCAGGTTAAAATTTTCAATCCTTCACTCCTTTCATTTTGCACAGTGCAAAAGCTTGTTATTTTTGATTTCTAAAATTTGATATCAAACTTGTATGAATAAGGTTAACTGCTTTATGTGTACATCTAGAATGTCAGACCTTGTATGCAGACTCATTACCTTATTTACTGGGAAATATAACTTGTTAAAACATCTCACTTTTAGTAACGTCCAGTTTGATTATGCTTTGAATTTCTCTTAAGCAGTTTTTAGGTTCCGTTTTATAGAAATGCATCTTTTTATAAAGACTACAGTGCTCATATCTGTATATAAATCATATCCGCAGAAAAGCGTTTGAAAGGTAATGGCCAAATCTGTAAATGTTTATAAGAACAGAGAAGGTCTTGATTCAAATCTTGGTATGCAGTTTCTGTAGTTGAGTAGCAAAGAACAGATACTATGCCCATATTTATCATGTGGTCATCCAAAAAAAATATATTGTAAGACATTCCTGAAAAATCTGGAAACAGAACAGTATGTAATGAAATGGCTCTTTCCTGTAGTAGTTACTTGAATTTTCACTTCATCTGTAAAGAAACAATTATATAAATCAAATGGGTTTGATTTGCTTTTCCAGGCTTAGATTGCCTGGGAGACTTCTTAGGACCTTCCGTGTTTGATGTGGACTTATCCCTGGCTTGGATTCCTCCTTCCTCCTCTTCAGTGTTAATGTTTGTTAGCAGATCATTAAAGGTGTTTTCGTTGATGCTTAAGGCAAAGATCCTTTACGGCTGTGTATTCTTATTTTTTTTTTTAATTCATTGGTACAGAAAACGGAGATATAGCTCCTGTTGTCTGGTAACTCTTTACAAAATTAATTAGATAAAGCAATAAAGGTCGTGGAATTCTAGGAGAGAGACTTAAATAAATGCATTTGAATCTTATAATGACAT
Organism: Chauna torquata; assembly: GCA_013399475.1. Lineage (NCBI taxonomy): Eukaryota > Metazoa > Chordata > Aves > Anseriformes > Anhimidae > Chauna > Chauna torquata. The sequence goes on along the minus strand of VXAL01016056.1, from coordinate 4,142 downwards.
GGGAAGCTATGTAGTGAAAACTTGCTGTCTTGGATGAATGATCAAGGGATGAAATTAAACAAGCTCATGTTACTAGTGTGAGATTTGGAGCCATTTGTGGCTTTTCCAAAGTAGGGATAAAAATGAGGGAAGAGATGTGGTTCTTTCAAAGATACATATAGCAAGCCATATTATGATAATAGGCCACCATGAGCAAGAATTAGTCTGTTTCTCTGAACAAAAATAAATTCTGTGCAGCAACAGGGTTCTATTAAAAGCAAATACAAATCATAGGATTAAGTGATTAAGTCCTCTTCTTCTGAGTTACAGACCTTTCAGAGGTGGATTCCTTCCAGATTTCACCAACCTGCTGAGGAGCCTGCTGGCCTTTCTTTCTTTCTTTCTTTCTAGCAGTAGAATAAGTCTGTGGAACATGTATTAAATCCAGTATACATCATTTCCCAGTGTTGCAAAGAGAATTTTTGGGTTTGGAAGTCTTCACTGGACCTGTGGTAAAATTGAGGAAAGTACACTGTATAAAAGCGTACGCTTTGAGCTCAGTACTAGTGCTAGGAGTATGCCTGTAGAATATTAGTCCCCCTCTCATGTTTCCAGAAAATTAAGTTCTACTCTTTTTAATAAAGAAACTGGCTTGGAAATTCTTTCTTTAGAGGAGATAAATGAGAGCCCACTGATGTAGGAATGTTATAGCAGCATGGGTGGTGATGAAGAAGATTATATTGGAAACTCTCGTAATACAGTTTTGTTTTCAGTACAGTGTTGGTGAGTTTTGCAATCGTTGTTGTTAATATAGAGAGCAGATGGCCAGAATAGTGGTTGTTCTGGGCTAAAAGTGACCAGTAACACCTAAAGACTTCATAAAAGATAGCATCCTATTTTCACAAAAGTAAAGATAGCGTACTGTTTCACGCAAAAATAAAGTCTTTAGTCACTGTCACAGGAAGGTTATTCCAAAGGTTGGATAGTATACTTAATTCACTCATCCCCTTCCCCTTTGGAATTTGCTTTAAATACTTCTGGTGTGAGGAAACTTCTGGTTGGTTTGGAGAGAAAATATTTGTGATTCAATTGTCTAGTGCTGTGGTGACAGAACAAGCTTTTACTGGGTTTAAAATAGCATTGCTCATTGAAACTCTAGAAATACTGGGAAAGCTTTGTTCTCTGGTTTGCATTTGAATTTGCGTTCTTCCTCCTTGTCCAAAGATGAGAGTGGAAAACGAGAATCTTTACTGGGAAGTGATCATTTTCCTTCATGTTGGGCAGAGAATGAAAACTCTCCTAAAACAATCACGGAACCTTTGCGTGGGAAGTAGTAACCTGGTTTTTATAGCAAGTCTCCAGGAGTAGATCTTCTAGTACTTGTCCGGTTTTTGTAAAGAAAGATGTGATGGAACAGATGTGTCATAAGGATTTGGATTGTATTGATTTGCCTCCAGCTGCATTGTCACAGTTTTGACAAATATCACCTGATGATTGAGTGTCCATTCTGATGTGGAACTGTTTTCACTTATGTTTACTTCTGCTTTGATTTGTTGGTGTGTAGACTAAGATTTCATTGCTTTCTGAGCCTAACGCTTACGCAAGCTCTTGGAATAGTTTTTCTCCCATGGAATATTTTTAAGAGGTTTGTGTTACTGCCTTTTTCACTGGCAGGACTAGCGTGAAAGCATTCAATGAAAGATCTTTAAATGCTGATGTTACTCAGTTTTGTCTCTCTTTTGATTGCCCCAAATGACATTTTTGAATGCGTTTCTCCATATGTGGGGTGGTAACGCTATTGATAAAAATAGGCCTGAGATGATGCGGATTGAATAGAGAAAGCACTAGAGAACATATTAAAGAGTATGACTTCTCTGAGTTTGTGTCCTTACACTGTGTGTGGTTTTGTTTTTTTTTTTTTAACACCAGTTAGGACAGCTTATTCCCATCTTTCTGGTTAAGGGTTCTGACCCTGTTTCTTGGTTTGCCTTCACTGAAATTTACAATTTTGCAATTTTGTGGTATGCTAGGATAGAATGTGTTTTATAATTGCTTCCTTGTTTTCTCTACATCTTTACAGCAAATGCAGTCGGGAAAGAAATAATTTTGTTTCAAAGCACCTCATTATGTTAGCTGATCTAAAAATCTAGCTGGAAAGTTGTCCCAACTTAGAAATAAATAACAATTGCATGCACACATACTTGGCTGTACAGTGACATCTATTTTTAGAAGAGGGTTCTGTCCTGTTTCCACTTAATTTTAATGGTCTCGAGTTTTACCTTTGTTTGAGACATCCTAAAAGCTTATGGATTTTATCCACTCCATCCTCATAGATAAGTGTGTGAGTCCTCTGGATCGGATTTCAGAATCATTTGTGTAGGGGAAACCCAATTATTTGCCAGATAACCTCAGGTATTCCAGTAATTCCTGGTGTCCGAAGTACTGCCTCTGCTTGTCTGGTGTTTACTGTAGCGGTGTCTTGTGATTAGGGAGGCAAAAGCAGGCTGTAGGAGGTTGCAGCCACATAAATCTAACATATTAGAAAGCAATTGCCATCCCATGTAGATTAGTATTCTGATGAAATGTTTTTGGATTTTTTTAATGAACCAATGTTAGTCTAAGTTGACAGTTACATTTGGGTTTTGTTTTTGTTGTGCAGTTGTTGGTCATTACAGCAGCAGACTGGGACTACTTTCTTCTCATTTCTATCATTGAGCTTCTGTATTGCCTTGAGGTGCTTAATTGTCTTTTACTCAGCAGTATGCTATTGCAATAATGCTATTTTCCTACTTCTCGTAGGATCACTGAGGCTAGTAGAGCACTTTCAGGACACTGGCTAAAAGGTACAAGGTTCAGGGTCATCTTAAAAGAACATTGTGCAGTTGGACGTGATTCGAACATTCACTCAACTGAGGATGAGTAGGCTAGGTAAAGGTTAAAATAAAAAAATGCGGAAAAAGGGAGAGAACCAAAATATGAGAGGGTGAGCTATAAATACTGCTATGCAACTCCTTATTTGCTTGTTTTCTTGATGATTCTTGAGATTGTGAGGTTTTGGGGTATCTCTTAATGTCTGTAAACTGTCAGACACAGCAATGATGCTAAAGTAATGATGCTTTGAAAAGACTGGCAAAAAATGTATGCCTGGACAAGATCCCTGTGTGCAGCACAAAATCAGACATCTCCACTAAAGCACTACTGTAGCTGAAAGACTCCTCCACCTGTTTGTAGCAGATAGTGAGTCAAGGAAAGGGTTCAGTGTATCGCTGAATTAGAAAGTGGTATGTTGGGTGTTAGCAGTGACAAGCCTGTATCGATCGTTCATTGGCAAGGGTGCATTTGTGACAGAAGGGTTGGCTGGGCTGCTTAGTGCATTTCTCTCTCCTATGTAATAGGAAAGGCATCATCTATTGTCTATTCAACGTTTTTATCCATAGAGATGCCTTTTGACCACAGGTTTTGAGTAAGGAATACTTTCATTTTTCACAGTCCTTTTCTGATGTCTGCATTTACTGAAACAGAACAAATAAAGCAGGGATGCTCTTTGCTTGAAAAATCTTATCCTACTGGTTTGGCATTGTTACTGGAGGACAGACTCTTATTTCCTGTAATAATTTTCTTTAATATTTACTCAGCTATTATGCCTTGGATTTATGTTTGAACAGTATAGTATGTGATATGCAAAATACATTTTATCCATGTCATAGATGGGTTAAGAGCAGAATTAAGCATTAAGGTTATGTAGCCTAAACCTCTGCATGGGACTGTCTGCTTTTTTTGTGAAGGAGTTGGGTGTTAGTGGAAGCAGTGTTGTTTTTTTGTTGTTGTTGTTTTCTCCCAGAGAGAGTAATTACAGGATTTTCTACTGTCATTAGACTTAAATTCGTGATACAGGTGTGATGCTGGTTGTCTTATGCAGTCAACTGTTAGTAGGTCTGTTCTTTTCTTGCATTCAGCTGCAGGGAGAGACCTTGCAAGGAGGAGCATTGTACTTCAAGGCAAAGACAAAATTCCCTAGGTCACAAGGAGGAGTAAGAAAAGGCAGAGATCCTTGCTTCTCAGTTTGAGAGTTGTCAGTGTTTCAGTACAGATGTGCATTCAAAAATGGGAGAAACAACATTGCATTCTTTCACAGAGTAGGGTCATAGAATATCCTGAGTTGG
>VXAL01016054.1:8591-29196 GCA_013399475.1 Chauna torquata | reverse complement strand
AGCCCGCGCCCGCCGCCGCCGCCGAGCCGCTGGAGCTGGAGCTGGAGCTGGGAGGTGCGGGTGCGGGTGCCGGGCCTGGCTCGTGGGTGCCTGGCTGCAGCCGTGGGCCCGCCGGGCTGCCGCGGAGCCTGCGGAGTTGCCGCAGTCGTTGCTGCGTCCTCAGCGCGGCTTCGCTGCTTTTATTGGAATCATTACAGTTGCTTAAAAGTGTCGTGCGGCCTTGGTGCTAGTAGCTCTGTTAAAGCCATTACAGCATTTAAGCTATTCTTTGTTAAGGCTATTAAATAATTAAAGCGCTTCTGCGTTTGACGCTTGCAGCGTCAAACAAGTGTCGCTTTTTAAAGAATCACTTTTCTTACGCTGTTATCATTAAAACGTTAGTAATGCAGATTTTTGTTATTAAAAATTGCTTGTTTCCGGGAGAGAGGCAGGAGGCTGCAGGGTAGCACGCATCTTGAGCTGCTCCTGTGCACTTTGACCCTGGGGGATTTAAAAAAAAGAAAAAGGGGGGTGGGGGCAGTTTCATAGTCATAGACTTGTTACCAGTCAACAGCAAGCGTGGGAGCATCGAGTCCCCAGTTTCTTGTATTTTTACACTTGCTGATAATTGGGATTTTTTTTGGGTGGGGGTGAGGGTTGTGTTCGGAACAGCTAGACCTAGTAAGGTTTGCAGCGCGCCTGTTGAGCAGTGTGCTGAAAATAACCTACCTGGCGCTGGTGGATAATCGAGCAAATGCTTACAGATGAGGCAACGCTCAAGGGAGTTGATGGAAGTAACGCCCTGGTCCTGCCAGCAAAAAAAACAAAGGCAAAAAAAGTACCGAGTGTTGTGCAACACCAGAAGAAACCCCTGAGCAAGAAACAGAAGAAAAACTTGCAGAAAGTTTTAGAGCAGAAGGAAAAGAAAAAACAGGTACGTTGCTGCTCGTCGGTGGCTCTGGCGGCGTGACGCCTGTTGAAACGGTGAAATGGAGTTAATACCAGCGTGCGGGAGAGGCTGGTGCGCGCCTGCTGAGGCTTCCCTTGCGGTGACGCTGGCAGTCGCGTTGCTGCTGTGAGAAAGCGGGCGGCTGTAGCACCAGGGAGCGGTGCCGGGATGCCAGCTGTCGGAGGCGGAGGTGCGCATCCTGAAGTTCGATGTGGTGTTACGGCAGCACTGGCCGCCTCTCTGCTGGGCGTTTTGGCAAAAACGTGCAGCTGGCCCATTCTCCTGAGTGTGTAACTTCGGGTGCTGAAGAGCATTCACCTCGCCCTGACCTGTCCCTCTTAACGCATCAGGTGTTTCTGCTCTTGCGTATTTTCTGCATGTGAATACAGTATTTCTTTCTTTGTAGAAGTTTTTCAGGCAAAATTCCTGAATTTTTCCAAATAAGGGCTTTGACAAATGCTATTTTTGGAGGTGGCTTAAGACTGCTGCTGTCTGACCTTCTGCAAGGACTGTGAACCACGTTTTGAGGGAGTTGAAAGGAGGCTTCTGAATTTCCAGGTCTCGGTCCAACGTTTTCTTCACCGTTTGTTAAAGGGTGCTGCTGAGCTTTTCATTGCAGCAGTGAAGGGTCAAGCCCACGTTTCTTCTCATACACTGGGGAGGACTGACCATGTAGCAGCAGCAACATCTTTAAAACTTCACAGCAAGATCTGTCAGAGTACATCCTTTAAAAGGCGAGAGCTGATCTTTAAATGAAGTTATTTGCTGGTGAAAATAAGCACTGATTTTGGTGGTTTTTCCCATGTAGCGAGCTGAACTGCTGAGCAAGCTGAATGAGGTCCGGGCTTCTGAAGCAGAAATGAAGCTTCTGTACACTACTTCCAAACTGGGTGTTGGGGAACGCATGTATCAGGCTAAAAGGTAAAGCATTATTTGGGAAGAATTCTGATTTATTGCTGTGGTTGAAAACTGGGCAACCTTCTCAGCTTTTTTTTTTTTGCTTGACTTATTTATGTTTTCTTAGTACGTACAGGTTCTTCAGAATGGATTGATTTAAATAATTTCTATTTTTATGTGATAATATGGTAGCTATTTTCTTGTTTCCGTAAGGAAAATTAAAATAGCCTCGTTTTCCCTTTCACAAGGGGGCAAGGTGGGTGACAGTTATGTTTGAGTACTCTCACAAATTATGCTAAACTGCGTAACTGGTGGAATAAACGTTTACTAAACATTGACCAATGCAGTCCTTACTTAGTAGATTTATCAAGAGCTTCATTTTGGCAGAAGCTGAAATCAAACATGGCTTTTAAAGAAAGGAATAAATATCAGTATAGAGTGTGCTTAGGTAAGAATATATTTTCAGATCAGCCGAAGCTTTACCTAGCAGAGTTGTGAAAACCTCCAGGAATGGAGATCCTCGGAGGCAAGGGTTAACCTGTCTGAGTAACCTGTTCTAGCGCTACACCTATCCAAGGTGTAGAGGTTTCTTCTGTTTGGTTAAAACGTTGGTTCAGGCTCAGACAGTGACTTTTGGTGATAGAATTTTCTGTTTTCTGTGGATGATGTGTCAGGCCTGAGGTCCTGGAGAACAGTGACCAAAATGTAGTTCATGTGTTGTTCTAGGATGATGCAGGAGCCAGGGACTGCTGTACCTGAAAAGATCAGGAGCATCAGTGGTGCAAATAAGAGAAGACACAGCTCAGATTCAGAATCGGAGCCTGAGGAAGAATCCAGTAGCTCTGCAGAGGAGAAGGAAGAACAGAAACAAAACATTGAAAAGTCTTCAGCCAGTGATTTGAATACTGCTGAAAAGCCAGAGGAAGGCACGAAGAAGCCAGTGGCCAACCAGCAGGCTGTTCCCGCTGCTCTGGTTTGCCAGGCAGCATCCAACAAACTGTCGTGCAAGCCTGCAGTTTTCATTCCAGTGGACAGGTCTCCTGAGATTCAGGTGAGACTCTGCGAGCAGTAAAGTGCTTATCATGGGGCTTGGAAATTAGAGCATCTTGCATCACATTGATTCACTGCAGACACTATAGCATTATCTTGTACCTGGTAATATGCTACGCGGAGCAGTGCGCGCTTAGGGTCATGCAAGTTGTAAGTGTGTGTCTGAGCTTTAAGCCTGTCTAATCTAGCAGAAGGAAAACTAGTTTTGTTTTAGGATATAAGCATTGTCTCTAGTTTTAAATGTATAATCTATTAGCAGTTTTTTGTCATTCCCCTCTGAGAAACCTAGTGTAGTCACTTTTAGTTCTCCATTGTGCTGCATCTTACGCAGTTTTATTCCATGACATGGGTAGGGTATTCTGCAGAACTGGGAAAAGCTTTGCATGTCTTTGAACACACAAGGCAGGGTTGTGAAAAGAGCTGTTGTTGGAGGTGCTATATTAATAAACTCAGGGGACTCTGAAGTTTCACAAATTAAAGTGCAGGAATTGCCGGATGCTTTCTGAGAAGCTCTTCTGATGGACTGGGACACAGCAGTGTGATATTAGCGGGTTTAGAGCTTTTCAAACCACAAAGCTTGCAGAATTCCTTTTTGTGGATTTTGTAATCTGAGCTAGGTAACAGTTTTCGATCCTGGGGAAAACAAAAAAGGAGCAAGAGACAAAACAATGTGAATAAACCATGTATTTTATTTCAGGAAGCAAGACTAAAGCTGCCAATTCTGGCTGAGGAGCAAGTAATCATGGAAGCCATTAATGAGAATCCCATTGTCGTCATATGCGGAGAGACGGGAAGTGGTAAAACCACACAAGTACCTCAGTTTCTATATGAAGCTGGTTATACCAGGTAGAAATCTTCTTTTACATGCAGCAAATGTAATTAGAAAAATTGAAGCTGAGCTCAGTCACTTCTGATTTTGTTTCTTTTATTCTGAAATGGCTGAACTGAACATGCTCTTTACTGTGCAGTGGTAGTGGCCATATTGAATGGGCTTTTAAAAACCTGAAGGGAATAAGGTTGTGATTTGCAAAACGCTCTCCACGTAAGCAATCTTTTGAAACCTCTCAGGCAAACGTTTTCTTCAACGTCACTGGCCTGTCTTTCACAGAGGGGCTTTACTGTCTACCTATTTCACATAGTTTAACTTCTGCTTACAGAGGTTCATTTTTACCTTTGCAAGAAAATATGCATATTTCTTAAGAACTTCTTTGAAAACAGCTGTGGCTGTTCTGGTGCTGTTGGTTACATTTATAAGCTTGGGCACCTCGTAAGATGCTTCTTGTGAGCTGCATCAGGGTGCATCCAGCTTCTGTGCTGCTTCCCCAGCCTGAATTTCTTCTGAAAAGGACCCCATTGCCAGAGGGGTGTACAGGGGGACTGAGTTCAGTAAACTGGAACTACACAGACAACATTTGGGGAAAAAATTACTGTGAAGCATACATCTTCCGATCAACATACATAAAATACAAGGGTAATTCCAAAGCTTCCTCTCTTTTTCTTCTAACCATAACGGGAAGTGTGATACTATTGTGTAAATTGTGTAAATTACTTCAGAACAGTTGTGCAGAACTATTGTAATTCTTCTAAGTTTTTCTCTTTAAAACAAACAGCCAAACAACCCCCCCCCCAACTCTTTCCTTGCACCTTTAGTTCCAATGGCACTATTGGGATCACCGAGCCTCGGCGTGTGGCTGCAGTGTCCATGTCTCAGCGAGTCGCTAAGGAAATGAACTTGTCACACAGGTGAGAAGGAAAAAGCTGAGACCTTGTTAGGAAGATTGCACTGAGATGCACTGTGTATGTGGTAGACAGAAACAGAAATTTATGTATTGCTGTTCTGTCTGGTGAGAAACTGTGGCAGGTTACTTATAAACTCTTCTGTGGGGTTGTCTGTAAAAAAACACATGCAGATTTGGCGCTACTAGTGGTTGTAAGTTACTTTTTAGGGAGCGTTTTGTGGAGGTGGTGTGTGGAAAGTAGTCTTAGTTTGTCCCCATATGAGAAAGTGTCCCACAACAGTCAAGTAATTCGAAGTGAAATTGATGTATATCCCAGCTTCTAGTGTTTCCTGTGTGCTAGGCTCTGGGGAGCTGATGGGATGCTTTTTTTCTTATGTTGGCATTAAGGCTTAATTTAGTTAAGTTGAAGGCTGCTTCCTGGTCTGAACATGAATTTCTTGTTTCTCTCCTTGCTGTTTCTTGTGGCAATCCTGCTGTTTCCTCACAGAGTGGTTTCGTATCAGATACGATATGAAGGAAATGTTACAGACAAAACGCAAATCAAGTTCATGACAGATGGTGTGCTACTGAAAGAAATTCAGAAGGTAAGTTGCTGTCCTCAGTGCTAGCAAAAAGGAAGGTATCTTGTGCAGCTCGAAAGAGGTTTCAGTTGCTTTGCATGGGTTTGTTGCCAGCCTTGCAAAGCATAACTCCTTTCAGCACTGGAGATGTATTTCATCTCAGCCCTTTATGTTCCTGCCTGAGTCTCTAAATGTTAGGTTATCTTGCTAGGTAAAATGAGAGCAAGGAAGGGAGTCTTGGAAACTAGGCTGCTTCATGTAGCCTTGGGCATTCAGGTCTGTGCTACACTGCTTGTGCAGGACTGTGTGCCTGCCTTTCAGCTAGAGACAGTGTTGTAGTTCCCTGCCTCAGTCAGGTAGCGTGAGGGTAAACGCATGAAACCGTGCTCAAATGTGAGAGAGACTGGGGGGGTCAGTGTCTGTGTAGCCATGGATGGTCTTGATTTAAAGATATCCTCAGGTGAGGCTTCATGTGGTGAAATCGTTCTCTCTTCTCAGGATTTTCTGCTTTCAAAGTACAAAGTACTTATTATTGATGAAGCCCATGAAAGAAGCATGTACACGGATATCTTGATAGGCCTCTTGTCCCGCATTGTGCCTCTTCGTGAGAAGGTCAGTTTTACAAGCAGGCGTACTGGGGAAGGGGATGTTAGGCAGGAAGGGGCTCTGTGCCAGGCGGGAGAGGGACTCTGATGTGGAAGTTGATGAAAATCTGACGCAAATGTTGAAATAACACTCAGAAAATGTGTTTGTCTCTCCGTGGGATAAGAGAAGCACGGAGCCTACAAAAAGGGAAAAATGGTACATATTGGTACCAACAGATAGTTTCTCAGTCCATATCCAATTGCAGTGCCAGAAGACACATGTAAGTAATTGAAATCAGCAGCCTGTTAGAAAGCAAGATGCTTACTGTTGCACTGCAGTAAGCCAGCCAACAACAGTGCTTAGGAGGAGACTTGTAGACGCCGTGAAGTGTTTGGTCCTGACATGCTGGAGGCTGGGGTTGGTCCCCGCAGGGCAGTTCTTGGTGTCTGATTTTGTTTTAATTATGGATGTAAGAGAAATGGGGAAGGAATGCCACAGTTCAAAGGTAAGCCACTGTCGGCATCAGGGCTGCCAGTGCTGGATTGTGTGTGTTTAAAGACATGTTGCATTTGCAGGTGAGTGTGTCCTGTCACTTGACATGGTGCTCTCCTTGTCTTATGTTGTGAGTGCTTTGGTGTAGGTGCTTGTATCCGTCCCGCTAATAGTTCTGGGTTTGTGTGCTGTATAGCATAAATGCCATATGATTTCAAGCGAAGAATAACACGTTTGTGCCCCTGCAGAAAGGGCTGCCACTGAAGCTGATCATCATGTCAGCTACCCTTCGCGTTGAAGATTTCACTGAGAACAACAGGCTGTTTTCTGTTACGCCTCCTGTTATTCAGGTAACATTCTTCTCACTGGGATCTATGTCAGATGTAACAGCTAAAATACAGAGAGGGCTTGCTTTACAAAATAAAAATTGGGCACTCTAATCTGTCCACTTGGTGCTGAAATCTTTCAGATGTCAATTTAAAAAATAGGTATTTTGTTTAGACTGTTTTTTCTTTTGGGACTCAGTGTTTTTGTTCCCACTTCTATCAGAAAATTTCCCCTGGCAGAATTAGATTATTTTGAAAGACCAGAAGTTACAGTTTGGTAGAACCAGAAAGCCTCAATCCAAGCTGCTGATCTGAGAGAACAGCTTCGTTTCTGTCTTGTTTTCATGGTGTTCAGCATAGGCAACATTGATAACTCCTGTGGGTCCAGTGTTTTGCAGGTTACCAAAAACAAGAGCTGAGCAGAATTCAGGGTGAGCTTATCTAGTTCTCCCACGAAGGCTGTAATGATTGTGCTGGAGTTACAAAACATGGCTTGTTTGCTGTTGTATTTCCTCTGTAGGTAGATGCAAGGCAATTCCCTGTAACTGTTCATTTTAACAAGAAAACACCCCTAGATGACTACAGTGGGGAATGCTTCAGAAAGGTGTGTAAAATCCATCGAATGTTACCCTCAGGTAAGATCACTGTGGAACCTCTTAAATTCTTCACACTTAACATATCTAGTGTTGGCTGGGTTTTTGGGTAACTTAAGCAGGGGACTGCAATGATGCATTGTGCACTTTTACTTAGAAGGTTTTTTTTGCGAAAATCATCCTTCACTTCAATCATGGTTACATTAGCATGCTTCTTGAGGGAGTAGTGGAAGACGGATGCAGTCAAACACGCTGTTCCTCCTTGTTACTTCACAGTGCGTTTGACCTGTCTTTTATCAAGAACAAGATCTGAAACTTTCTGAGGTGAAATACCTATGCTGTTGTTTAGAGTAATTTCTTCTCTTGCAGGTGGGATTTTGGTGTTTTTAACAGGCCAGGCAGAAGTTCACTCTCTCTGTAGAAGGCTAAGGAAAGCCTTTCCCTTCCAAAAAAACAACGCTGCAGGTAATGCTTTAGAATAAAGGACTGTTAAACTTGGAATTTCTCTCTCTGAGAAATGAGCTTGCTTTGCACCTAAAATAAGAGCTTTTATTTAAAAGTCTCTAAAAACAAGGGTTGGGAAAGGGTTTGATGTGGATGACCACAATAACTGTTAAGTTTGTGCCGTTTTGATTTCAGGGGAAAAGGTTTGTGTGTATGCTGCCTTTCAGTCCCCAAGAATGCATTGCATTTCTTCACTTTCTGTTGGTTGTGAATTTCAAGTGGAAGTGCTGCTGCTTGCTTGTTGGAGACTGTTTTCAGGACAGTGGGATTTCCCAGGATGACTTTAGAAAGTTAAATTCTAATAAAGCTCAGCTAATTGTCTCCTAAACCTTAAGGCATGCAGTTGCTGCTTGTGCTGCTGTTGTTCCTCAGTATGGTTCCTAAATAGAATATTAAAATTGTGCGTCATCCCTGTCCGCTCTGCCTTCAATGTGACTACTTGCTTCTTTCATACTGTGATGCTTTTTGAATCCTAAAAAAGATGGGAGTGTGGGCGGACTGCGTGCTCCCTTTTCTGAGAGGAAACCGTGCTCAGCTAATGGTAACTCCACTGGCTGTTTTTGTAGGAGATGATAATGACAGAGAAGAATCGGTGGAAGAAATCAGAAAATTTAAGAAATCAAGGAAGCGGAAGAAAGCTACGGTAATGTGTGATGGCTAGAATTCCTCCAAGAGACAGGAAGGAGCAGGTACCTCCCTGTGAAAGAGCAGTCCTGCATAGCTGTGTTTCTCACCAGGCTGTTTTTGCATGAAGACTTGTGGCCTACGCATGTCCCCTTCAGGAAATATAGTAACACTGTTTACACTCATAACTACTACATTATGAGCAGCAGAGTGCTAAAATGTGTCCTTGGATATTGTGGGCAGGAGGCTGATTTTGGTTAAGTACTGACTATTAAAGCTTTAATGGAGGGAGTTCCAGACTTGCTGGCTCCAGCGCTGCTCCTCATCTTGCCATTTGTCATCCAAAATTGCGACTGATGTGTCTATGATGGAGGGTAGCATTTGGCTTCTACCCAAGTCCCACATACACTTTGTTAGGAGGAGATCTTGCTGTTACAGATATACTGTCCACTGGCACTGGATCCTGGTAGCTGAAGTGGCATGAAGTAAGAAAATTTTACCCTTTGCCACTATCCTCCCTGTGAAGAAACTTGGCTCAGCACAGAATGCCATTTAAAATATTTACTTGGGTTATTCCCCCCCCGACTCTCACAGTTACCAAATGCTGAATCTCAGTCTTGAAATACAAATGAAATCTCAAAATCTCTCCGTCAGCTTCAGGTCAACAGATGCTTGAAACAAATGGTCAGCTTCGCTTTCAAAATGGTAATAAGTTCTGTCTGTGTTCCCACTTAAAACTTTGTGGTCTTCCTTCCTGTCCTTCTCAGGCACTTCCCCAAATTAATCTGGATAATTACTCTGTTGTACCAGTGGATGAAGGAGATGAAGATAGAGATGCTGAAACTGATGATGATATTGCAGGATCTGATGTTGACCTTGATTTAGGAGATGGAGACTCAGAAGAAGGTTTGGCACTTACGAAATGAAAATTTCTTATCTACAGTCATCTGTGAAATGTGTGACATAAAATAGCCGTCCTTTGCTGAACTGGTGTGACAGCACATCACACCTCTGTAATGGAAAAGCTAGTAAGGTTTTCCAGGTTCAGCTTTATGCCAAATAATTTGTTGCTGCTTTTTAATGAAATTGTACTCATGGAGACATTGTTGGGGATAAGCCTGGAAACTGACTTACTGTGTTTTTAAGATTATTGTTCTTGTTTCTTCACAGATGAGAAATCAGATTCATCCCTTCCACTCTATGTGCTCCCTCTCTATTCTTTACTAGCACCAGAGAAACAAGCAAAGGTAAAAGATTTATTGTCACAAGAGCAAATGACCTGTACTGATACGTGGCATTGTTGTCTTAGGTCATACGTGTTTTGTGAGTTAAAATGTCCCTCTTGGACTATCCATCAGTGGGCAGACTTGAATGGCTGGATGGGCAGGCTGGGATGGGATCTCCCTGATGCCCCAGTTCAGCAGGCTGGGGGATGAAAAGCAACAGTCTAGTAACATGTTAAAACTAGTCACAGCCGTGGGGCGCATCAGGATCCTACTTGCAACAAGAATTTCCTAGGAATTCTTGCGTTCCCTCTTGGGCTTCAGAGGTGCCAGCAGTGTGTCTAAATATGACTGGCCACTGGTTTCTGCTCCACTTGGAGCCCATGTGCTGCATGTGCCTCTCTGAGGGATTAACTGAGCTGGATAGAGAGCTCCAGAGCTGGAGGCAGAGCGAGTCTTTGGTCTTGCTCTTGGGTCTCACCTGCAATGCCATATGCATTTTAATCTCTTTGCAACCCACCTGAGTTGACTGCCTGTCTCTTTTCCCTTGTTGGCAGTGCATTTCACATGCCCATCTATTCGTCATAGGTGTTCAGGCCGCCTCCTCCTGGCACAAGACTCTGTGTTGTAGCCACCAATGTTGCAGAAACATCACTTACTATCCCAGGAATCAAATACGTGGTTGACTGTGGAAAGGTCAAGAAACGTTTCTACGACAAAATTACTGGGGTTTCATCGTTCAGAGTCACCTGGATATCTCAAGCATCAGCTAACCAGCGGGCAGGTCGGGCTGGCCGGACTGAACCAGGGCACTGTTACAGGTTAGCTAGCTGCTGGAATGCGGTTATGTACAACAAAAAGCCCAATGAGTGTCAGTGTGAATTTGACAGCTTCCCTTGTTCTGCTTCCCCTTCATGAGGACCTAGTGGTGCTTGAAACATTTGGTTTTGTATGCTCTTCATTCAAATAGCAGAGGTAAAGCTGAATGTAAACTATCACTGATGATGTGGGTTTGGCAATTTGGCTTCTCAGGGGCTTTTTTCTTGCTGAAAACCATTATTTTGGTGGCCAGCATGAATTAGTGGTATGTTCCAACCATGTGAATAATTACATGGTTATGTAAATAGTACCCACAACTGACTTTTTTTTGTGTGTTTTTTTTTTTTTTTAATCCCTTGCCAATTTTTCATGTACATTTCCTGCATTAAGATTTTTTGCAAGTTTCTAAGCAGCACTTCTGGTCCACTAGGTTATATTCTTCAGCAGTCTTCATGGACTTTGAGAAATTTTCTGCTCCGGAAATAACAAAGCGACCAGTGGAAGACTTGATTCTGCAAATGAAGGCACTAAATATAGAAAAGGTGAGGGGTAAAACTGGCTTCGTGCTACAGCGCTCGTTAAAATAGTTGCCCCTGGGAGCCAGAAACAAACACAAATGTGTTTTATCATCATTGCTTGAAGCTGTGCCTTGTGTTAGAAATGAGGGTTCTGGGACTTGCTTTTCATTCTGCAAATTACAGAAGCTGCTATGAATTCCACCAGACCTTATGAACCAGTTTGTTCTGGTAATAAGAGCTTTTGCATGATGTTCTTGCTAATGAGAAATCCCGCTGTTAAAATAGGGATTGTGTTTTGGAGATAGTTGAGCACTTTCAGAAAGCACAATACTTAAGAGTTAGACCTTAAAGCAGCCTGCCCTAGGTGGTGGCTGGAGTCAGTGGCAGTTAAGGGTGATGCTGGTATTCCTGTTTCCTGAAGGTTTTATTCTAAGTGTTTCCTCCTATTATGTGTCCTTTCCTCTCACTCCTGGCAAGTATCCTAAATGTTTTTCTTTGGTATATGTAACTGGAGGGAAGATTTTCACTCCCTTCCAGGACTTCTAACTGACCCAGACTCTGCTTTTCGGTCCGAGCCATGTCAGTGATGTACTGAGAAGCATTTTCTCTTGGTGTCCGTAGGTAATCAACTTCCCATTCCCAACACCACCTCCAACAGAAGCACTTGCAGCAGCTGAGGAGTTACTGATAGCCCTGGGTGCCTTGAAGGAGCCCCCTGTGACAGGAAGGTCTGTGTCCCCCACAAATTTCCTCATGGTGATAAAGTCCCAGCTATTGAGGCAATGGGCACTGCTCTCCTCCCTTTTGCTTTTCCATCTCAGCCCTTGGATCTGACAGCGTGCCATCTTACACAGACAGACAGACATTATAACAGCCCTTGGCTTGCTTGGTTTTGTTGTGCTGGCCGTGGATGTGTTTCAGTTCTAGAACATCGCTGTCGGAACCATTGAGGACAGACTGCTCTGCATTAGTTGTGCACAGAGTTGCAGCAGAAGGGGCGTGAAGCACCGCTGTGGTGTTCTGTTGTGTGCAGGTCTGAGCAGTTAGAAGATGCTGCTGGGCTGCTCTGCCAGGAACCAGAAGGCTGCTAGGTCTGCAGCCCTGAAGCATAGGTTATTATAGCTGCTGGCACAGCCTGAGGGTTGGGCAGGGAAAGGCACTGCTAGGAGTGCTGGGTGCAGGGCAGGTGGGAGCTGCATGAGGAAGACAAATCTTTGCCCCCTAACATTTACGACCAGCATATAACAAAAAGTGGTGACTTTAAAAGAATTGGACTGATAAAGGCAGAAAGACAGATTTGTCATGCAGTGACGTATCTTCTGCATTAATACTTTTCTTCTCCTCCCACAGGCTGAAGGAGCAACAGGCAGCAAAGCTGAGTTGCCCTATTAGTCCCCTGGGTAGAGTAATGGCCACTTTTCCTGTAGCCCCGCGCTATGCGAAGATGCTGGCATTAAGTAGGCAGCATGACTGCCTGCCTTACACCATTACCATAGTGTCTGCAATGACTGTTCGGGAGCTTTTTGAAGAGTTTGACAGGTGAGTGAGCGAGCCTACCCATCCTATTTATATAGAATCATAGAATGGTTTGGGTTGCAAGGGACTTTAAAGACCATCTAGCTCCAGCCCCCCTCCAACCCCTAATACTTCCCACTAGGTCAGGTTGCTCAAAGCCCCATCCAACCTGGCCTTCAAGGAATGTAGGATGCATCACGTGTTGCATCTTAGTGATATGGCAGCGCCAACTTCTGAATCCTTGGTGGTGCTGAGTGCTTCTGTGGCTTTTAAACCTGGCCTCAGGCTCTGTCTTAGTCCTGCGGTAGAACTGTGTAGTAGAGATGTTGATGCCTTTCTGCATGTAAGCACAATCCTGATTTATGCTGTTTTGTGTTCCTTTTAGGCCAGCAGTAAGTGAGGAAGAGACAGCGAAGCTGAAGGGGAAGAAAGCAAGGCTTTTACAGATGCAAAGGATCTGGTCTGGGCAAGGGCCACTGCAAAAGCTTGGAGACCTCATGGTGATGTTAGGTATTGCAGACAGCGATTTCCCTATGCTGTTAACTTGTCTTCTAGTCCCCATCACCCTGACCTCAGCTTTACAAAAAGCCATCCTCCTGCTGTAGGTCTGGCTCTAGAAGTGTATTTTCTAGGCTGTTCTCCAGGCAGCCTCCAAGTGTCCCAGGCTAACAGACAGCTCCAGATGAGTGGGAACTGTGGTATGCTTGTGCTGACTATGGCTGTACTGTCCCACTCTTGGTTTAATTAGAACTGATTTGCTAAGTCGTTTTCTCCACCTGACTGTTCACTTCCAGGAGCGGTGGGGGCCTGTGAATATGCTGGGTGTACTCCTAAATTCTGTGAAGAAAACGGGCTCCGATACAAAGCCATGCTGGAAATCAGGCGTTTGAGAGGGCAGCTAACAACAGCAGGTGAATGGGTTTTGAGAGGAATCGCCATGTTTATCTTCTTTTGGGGGGCAAAAATTTGACTGGGCTCTTTGTTGCAAACTTTTCTTTCTACTGAATCTTAACTGACCTTCCTCGCCCCCTGCAGTGAACTCAGTCTGTGCTGATGCTGGCCTCTATGTTGATCCAAAGATGAAGCCCCCAACAGAAGCTCAAGCAACTTACTTGAGACAGATCGTGTTGGCAGGGCTGGGGGACCACCTTGCCCGAAGGGTTCAGGCAGAAGAACTCCTGGATGACAAGTGGAAGAATGCCTACAAGGTAAACAGCTTGATTTGGTTGAGTTCCTCTTCCCTCATGTCTGTGGGGCAGAGTGGTATTCCTCTGCAAAGCCTGGGCTTCTGGCTGGATACAGCATTGGGGTTGCGTGTGCTGGCTTTCTCCAGCTTTTCTCCATAGAATTTAAGTTTCCAGTGTTGCAATTTCCCACTCCTCATGTAGGAATTGTTATAAAAGAGCTAAGAAGTGCCATTAGTCCATCTTGCAGAATGCTTGATGACTCCAGAGAAAGTGAAGCAGAAAAGTGTTGCGTCACTAAAAACCTCCATCACTTAAGGAAACACTGTAAATGCACATCTGAGAGAGACTGAAATTTGATACAGTCAAGAAGTTGGATTGCCAGTAACTCATCTTACTCTGCTTCAATCCTCTGTGCTTTCTTAGACTGCTCTTCTGGACGACCCAGTATTCATTCATCCAAGCTCAGTCCTCTTCAAACAACTCCCAGACTTCGTGGTGTATCAAGAAATTGTTGAGACTACAAAACTGTATATGAGGTTGCTCAAAGCTGTGGTGCATACCTGTTCTGCAGACATGGTTAGGAATGCAGAGGTGCCTTAGCAGAAAACTTCCCTTGCCGATCACAAAGCTGCGCTCTTGTCACACAGTGGTCGTGCCTCCTGGGATTTGGGTCCTTATACTTTCTAGAGCTGAACCAGGGGAAAAATTGGCCCAGTTTATTCCTCCTCTAGCAGAATATGCTGGAGCAAAGCTTAGCTGCAGAAATAACTGTGCTGCACCAGCCCTGTCAGCAATAGTTACCTGCTGCTGGTCTCCTAACAAAAGAACTTAAATCTATGCAGTTGACTTGGAAAATGACATACAACTGTGGAGATGAGATCCTGACTGTGTGCTTTACTCATAGGACTGCTAATGAGTGGCAGCTCCTGGCAGGAAGCCTTCATTCAGATGTGTTTTTCCTTTTTAAGGTGTGTCTGCAGTTGAACCCGAGTGGATTCCTGCCCTGTTGCCACCATACTGCCACTTTGGGAAGCCTCTGGAAAATCCTCCTCCATCTTACTGTCCCGAAACAGGCAGAATTCGATGTCACAGGCCAAGTGTCTTTTGTAAGCTTCTTGAATCGTCTCTCACTACTTTGTCCCGAGAGCTGTTCTGTAGTTACTGTAATGTCTCTTAACGAGACTGTCTACAATACCAAAAAGGTAGAGCTCAACTTGCACTGTTCATGGGCTTGACAGTGGTTTGAGTAGCTCCATGGGATTTAAAGTATTTAAATATCAGCATCTTCCCATTGGCATGGCTGTTTTATGCCCATCAGTTACCCCTGATAAGGAGCAAGGCTGCCTGGGTGGTGGCAGTACCTCTCCAGTTCTCTTAGCCACCTGTGTTGGCATATTGCACGTGGAAATTTACCCTCCTCTTTGAGTGTTTAGGAAACTCAGTGTGATCTTTCTTTCCAGATCGAGTTAGCTGGCAGCTCCCTGCTGTGGAAGTTGATTATCCAGAAGGTATTGATCGCTATAAATACTTTGCCAGGTTCCTGCTTGAAGGAAAGGTAAGTGTCCACCTGCATCGGTTCCTTGACATTAGCAATGTTTTTAGCCCAGTTTCCAGAGGTGATGAGGCTTGTCTTTTTCTTTGTGCGTCTCCATTCCTCATAACTTGCCAATGACTGCTGGAATTTGCTGCATTAGGTGGGGTGGGGAAGATATCTTTAAAAGTATGAAATGGCATGAGAATCAGCAGTTGGGTGAAAGAGACCCAAATTTAAGTCCTGTTTTCTCAAAGGAAGAAAGCTATAGCTCATGTCTCTCCATTCTGAGAGACGAGTTGTCTAGCAAGCCAGTCAGGACAAGATTGGAATGGGGACATGCCTGGGAGAGAGATGGTAATAGAGGATATGAGACTGAAATCTACAGCAGTCCAAGTTCATTGATGGTTATCTCCACAGAACAATTCACCTTGTTCATTATATACTTACTACAACATATCTTCCAGGTCATTGAAAAGTTGGGTTCTTATAAGCAGTGTCTGCTCTCCAGTCCTCTAATAATGCTCAAGACATGGTCCAAGTAAGTTGTGAAAAACAAAGTTTGTTTTCTCCACTGAACACTCCTAACTTCCTTTAAAAAAAAAAAAAAAAAAGAAAATAAATGCTGGGAAGGGTGTACTAGATAGTGATCTAAGATGTAGTTGTAGGGAGGGGAAAATCAGTTTTCTTACCAAGAAAAATTGTGTCTCAAGAGAATTGGGCTATTGTAAGGGCAGTGTGGAAGCACAGATAAAACCCACTGGTCACACTGACCTCTACAGGCTGCTTCGTACAAGTAAACTGCTCACGTGTGTCTGTCAGGTCAGCCCCATTACTTTCCTTGTTTCTCTTTGCGATTTGGCCAATTACACTGTCCTTATTTCTTTTCAAAAACATGTTTCCAGTGACCTTCACCCACTTTTTTCTTGTAGTTTTGATTATGAGTTTATAGAACTTTGACCCTCAAAAGGACTGTCAGTTATCACTTCCCTTGCTCTCCCCCCTCTTGTCCTCTCGTTTACCAAAATAAACTTTTTCTTAGTTGTCTGTGAGTTCTCCTGGAGTTGATAGATGCAAGGATTTTGAAAGAGTTTGCTAAATATGACTGATGTCGCAAATTGTAATTGTAGGACCCTTGGATAACACAGTGTTTTCCTTAGTTAGTCAGAGCAGAGTTCAGCATGGGACCGGTGGCTTTCTTTCTCTTTACTGCGTGCTCCGCAGTTGTCTTGTGTACTGCTGTTTGCTTGGTGTCAGTTTCTTATTGCGTCTTCATGTTGTCAGCTACAAGAGCAACCTGCTACTTTTAACAACAAAAAAAAGTTATGGTGGGAGAACAGACTACTTCTGGTGAACTTTTTTGAGCTAATGACATGTCTATGTATCCAGAGGCCATGTGTTTTTACATCTGTATTTAGCCTTTTAATGATATTAGAGTAGGAATTCAGAAAGGTGAGTTGAATGCTGCAACACTTTGCTAAACTGAGCTAATTAATGAATATTGCTTTATTGCACCATTTTACTTATTTAGACTTCAGCCCAGGACAGAATCTCTCCTGCAGGCTCTAGTTGCTGAAAATTGTGATAATCGCGATGCTTTACTGGCTGCATGGAAGAAAAATCCTAAGTGTAAGTGTCATGCTTGTTTAATCATTAGTAATATCAGCGGGGACTTTGTAGTTGACATTTTGAAGTACAATTAAAAAAAGTGGGCTGTTTCACTTGATACACTCGAAATACTTGCTATTTTCTTAATAGAAACAATAAAGTTGTGTGTTTTGGCTCTTGAGAAAGACTGGAGTTTCCTGTACTTCAGAAAGCAACGTTTCTATGTATTTTAAGAAACTTTTTTCTGTAGTTCTAGTCACAGTGAAGTTGTTTGGTTTGGGCTTTTGAAAGACTAGACTGTGATGGTACTGTCAGTGGACACATGAAAAATTCTTTGCCTGGTAAAATGGATTTTGATCAATATTAGGGTACCAGATTATCAGAGTTCTTGATAGAAGCAGCAGCAAAGTGTAAAAATAAATCCCTCTAAACGGGATTGCAGTGATGGCTTTCACAGTAATTCTTCCATACTTGGTACTTTTATATCTGCATACAGGTGTCCAAGCTCCAGCACTATCCCAGTATGGAACGATGGCTCTTGGTCTCAGCAAGAGTCTTGTCTTCATTCCTCAGCCCGCCTGCAAGCAGGCTGATGCCGCTGGGTCTTGTCTTCCCAACAGACCTGCTCCAGTCCCTGACTCCCATAGCCATCTAATCGCTCCTCTCTTTTATTCCAGATTTGCTTGCAGCCTATTGTCAGTGGATCCCCGAAGTTATGCATGATGATCTAGCCAAGAAGTGGCCACCGGTAGCACCGTGAAGTGCCTGACTCTGTTCTTGGGGGTGTCCTTTTCTCCAAGGTGTTTTGAGAGCGTGGGTTTCCTTGGATATCTGATGACGCAAATGGACTTGCTAACTGCTAGCAGTACCTTTTTGTAAGTGAACTGGATGTTAACTCTGGTTTTTGAGGAAGTCTGCTGTGTTCTCAGAAGCCCTACCAGCTCTTTTACTGGTATTTTGTAATATTAATGTTTGGATAATTTTATCCATTGAATTTTACCAGTTGTTTTTTGCTAAAGTTTCTCTTTGGACTATATTAGTCATATGGACTACAATAAATATGTATAGTTCTTTGTTTGGATGGGAGAAATGTTTTCTATGTGGGATGCTGCAAAAAGCACGCTTTTAGACCTTTGTAGGCCCTTTCTCGTGCGTGACTGCAGATCCAAATGCAGACTGAAACTTCAGTCCTCGTGATGGGTTGACCCTGGCCAGCAGCTACACACCACAGAGCTGCTCGCTCACTGCCTATCACCCAGCAGAACAGCATAGACAACAACAAGTGTAAAAGTGAGAAAACTCATGGGTTGAGATAAAGATAGTTTATTAGGTGATAGAGGAAGCAAACAAAAAAAGAAAAAAAAAACATGCAAAGGCAACCACTTGCCACCTCCTACAAGCAGATTGATGCCCAGCCAGGCTCCCAGCATGACAATATATGGCATGGACTTTTCCTTTGGTCAGGTCAGCTGTCCTGGTTGTGTCCCCTCCCAGCTTCTTCCCACCCCTGCCTTGTTCCCTGGTGGGGCAGGGTGGGAAAAAGAAAGCCTTGACGCCGTGCAAGTACTGCTCAGCAACAGCCAAAACACCGGTGTGTTATCAACATTTCTAGTCGCAAATCCAAAACAGCACCATACAGGCTGCTGTGAGGAAAATCAACTCCAGCCCAGCCAGACCCAGTACAGTCTTAAAATTTCTTTTCCTGCATCTCCTGTAGGAATTTGCCATGGGTTCAGAGTATCTATGAACATTGCTTTATATATATATATATTTTTTAAACCTGTCATCATGCCCAGTCCATACCTTCCGTTGCTGTTTGTGCAGTTCCTTGCTGGGGTGAGGAGAATTTCCAGCTCTTCTGTATTTGCCTTATTTGTGTGTAGTCCTTGGGGTCAGATGATTTCAAAACTCCTTTGGGACTGCTGGTTCCCCTTGTACAAGACTGCTTTGTCTTTTCTCCTTTTCATTTGCTGTGCCAGAAAATTTATCTTTGTGCAGTGCAAAGCTTCCCCTTTTGAAAAGCAGCAATGAGAACAAGGTAAGTTTGAGAGATGCCATCCTTCCATGAACACAAACTACTGCTATTTCTAAGGGCTTTAGGTAACAGGTGTTGGCTGTGAAAGAAGCTTTAAGAAATAGCCAGTCTGTACAGACAGATGTTTTAAATAAGGAAGAGCACTTGCAGACTTGCATGGTCTGTACTTCTAGAAATCTGGAGAGCTATTGGGTGCACGACAGACCTTTTTAGTCCTTACCACAGACAATAGTCCTGCAGTTACTTATCCATGAATACTAACTGTTGTTTAAATTGTATTCTGTAAAAGTGTGTAAAACATGGTTACAGTGTGGAAAGAGTGTGTGTTTGTTTGTTTTAAATAAGCTTTGATGCTATCTTCTGTGGTTTTGTAGTAGTAAGGAAAACAATGAAGAGACAAGTCTATTCCCTGGACTGGCTGAGCAGTGCCTTGGCTGGGCACTTGGGTGACAGCCTTCATCACAGGCATGTGCGCAGCAGGGGGGTAAATTCTTTCCAGTTCACTTCTGTGTCCAAGGGCACGGGAAGTGTTTTTCAGGCTTGGTATGATGCAGTAGTTTGAAGCGGAGAAGAATTCAGAGCTAAACTCTGAACAAGTCTGGACAGCCATTTTTATGCCCTTGAATTTCAGCACAAGCAGACCGCTGAAGCTTCACCTGCCAAACCATAGCTGTGGCCAAGCTTTATGAGGGATTTCCTGAAGCACAGGTGCCGCGGGACTGCGCCAGGACAGCTGAGTGTAGCCGTGCCCCACCTTGCTCTGTGGCTGGACTGTAAATGCACAAACTGCTTCCCTTTAAACATCGCTGAGACTTTTGCATTACAGGTTTTGCAGGTATATGTCTCAAAGTCATCCTATTGATGTCTAATGATGAATACAATGAAAATAGGAACAGGAGTGTCCTCTGCTGCTGCAGCTCCTTGGTGCAGGCACAGCTTGCCCTGAGCCCCTTGGGGGGAAGTGTAGGGCCCCACTGGGGCTTATGTTTGTGTGGGGAAAGTGCCTGTGAAATGGGGCTTCCTACACCTACCCTGGCTCAGCACCGCAAACCTCAGGTGCAGGTTTCCTTGTGCCCTTGCTATGCCATGTGGTTTGCTGTCATCGTTTTGTGTGCTCTGGTGCTTCTAAGCCAACTTGCGTTTCATGGGCCTTTGTGAGTTGGCGTCAGAGCACTGCTGGAAATGCATCAGCTTTTAGGAAATGGAACAGACTCTGACCATGGCACCTGCTGATTTTGCAGTGAGAAATTTTGGTAGTCCTAGAAGAAAATGTACAGCTTGAGGTCACCTTTCCTCTTACCTACTCCTCATCTTTGCCAGCCCCTCTGCTCACAGTGTATTAATTTGCTGCTGCATGTAACACTGCACTGTGAGAAGGTGTGGGCAGTAACCCGCCAGCCCCCAGGAGCTGCAGTCAATGCTGGACACCTGCTTCCACTGCTGCTGCATGCTCCAGGCCAAGACACCAGTAATGCTGGTGAAATACCAGCTTTTGCTTTCAAGCGTGAAGGAAAATACCCTGTTGTAGCTGAGTGTTTATAACAGATGCTGCACCACCGTAGCGTTGAGCAACAGCCCAGGCAGAAGGGTGCTGTGAGCTCTTGGTGAGGCTGGTGTTAAATGCAGTGCTCCTCTCTGCAGCAGGGATTGCAGCAGAAGTTTGCAGCTTGCTCTGTGTTCACGAGGGAAGAAAAAACATCGAACCTATTTACAAATGACAAAGCTTGAAATTACAGATCTTTTGGAAAACTCGACAAGTGCAAGCAAAGCAACCGGCTTCGCAGAAAACTTTAAACCATAGAAGGGGGAGGAGAAGAAGGGAGGAAGGAAAGAAAGAAAGGGGAAAAACAAACCAAAAAAAAAGTGGAGAT
>VXAL01016053.1:137575-150203 GCA_013399475.1 Chauna torquata | reverse complement strand
GTTTAGCTCTGGCAAACCTTCAGGAAATATGTGCTGTATTTTGTCTACTTTGAGAGCTGAAGTGAATCATATGGCTTTGAAATTTGTTTTTAAAAAATCATTTACGAGCTCCAGAAAGCTAGGAGTTCTAGAAGACAACACTTCCAGTATCTACACTTCCAGCATCTGATGCAAGAAAATGTCACACACTCATATTCCTAGAACATTGAAGTTGAATCATGAAGAAGAATCATGCGAAGATGCACTGTAACCTAAAGGTTTCTTTATTCTAGTAAAATATAGTTCTCATTTGCATACCTTCCTTTCTGCCTGTCAGTCTATGCACTCGAGCTTTCAGTTATTTGTAGTTTAAATGTGATGAGTTTAAACTTATCAGTTCACATAACTCGCAAAACCTCTGTCACTACCAATTATTAGTGTTTTAATATTATACTTAGAACTGTCTCTGTTTCCCTCTGCTGTTCTGCTGAGACATTACTTGTTTTTCCAAGCTAAACCTCATGCTTGGGAAACCCCTCTTAGCTTACTTTTAAGCCAAATTATATTATTTTTGTGTCTACAAACATCTGCTGGAAGATCTCCAAAACCATCAAAACACATGACTTATGTTGTGTTCACAATACAGGAACACATTGGGAATCAGAAATGTAGAAATGCACATGCAGTAAGCCAAAGGATGACCTTTTTTTATTTTTAGTATAATTGTATAGCCATCAGTGATGGAGATGTCATGTTCCATTTGCTGGTTGAAACTTCCTTTGAATAAAGGTGAACTGAGCTAGGAGGAAAGCGCATGAAGAAAACCACTTTTTCCACATACTGCTCTTCCACCAGGGACATCCAGAGATGGTCATAACCTGGGATTTGCAAACACCTACGAGAAGACAGGATGGGGTGGGAGATAAGAGAAGAGGGACACTTCCACATAATTTCCCCAAATCTGTTGCTGTGGAGTGATACTTTCAGGTTTTTCTTCAGTGGAAAAGAAAATTTCATCTGAGCAGAATATAAGTATCACTTAGATTTATTTTTGTTTAGGAAAAGGTGAGATCTTCAGAGAAGACAGAAAAGTTAACTATTACTTACGATAAGCTTTGATGTACAAACATAATGTTTAGGTTGGGAAGGTTGCCAAGGCTTACTATTCTCATATCTTGACCCTGCTTCTGCTATCTGGGATATCTAAGCTGCTTGTAAACTGAGATAATTCAAGAGCTAGTTGACAACAGAGCAGGTTTGTATATTTGCACTATTGTCGGTACTAGATATTTAAAAATATTTGAGTAAAGGTTTTTCTGAATTCTCTTGTACCCTAGAATACTTTTGCTTATCTATTATTTGAAGGTACACTGTGAACCATCCATTTTTTTGCAAATCCAAGTGTAATTTAATGCTTTAACTGCATATCAGTGTACAGTCAGTTCTTTTCTATTTATTTCGTGAGTCTTCTTTTAAAGTCACAAGTAATTTAATTGGTCATATGTATGTATTGGGTCCTATTTTTCTGTTTAAATAGATGTATTTCTAAAAGCAACTTCACTCTAATGCTGTTACGTTTTTCTACTTCAAGTACAATCTTTTATTTTTAGTTTGATTAGTTTAATTTATTAACCTATTTTGCCTCAAAATTCTTAAGTTTACTATAATTACTCTATTTCAAAACTTATCCTTTTCCATTAACAACATAGGGCAATCAGAGCTTTTTTCTTTTTTTTTTTTAATGATAACTCCTTGCAAGAGCAGGTGCAATGTTTTTTCCCAGTTTATGTTTAAAAAAAAAAAAAAACTCAGTGATGTTTACTCACTTAAAGTAGTGATGTCTCTTAGTACTAAGGGATTTTTGAATAAGTCTCCAAACCATCCTCATTAATGTGGAGGTACAGAATATATTCTCAAAAGTTAACAGACAAGTCATTTGCTTTCATTAATTTACCCTCATTTAGGAATGGAGTCATTGTTTTCAATGGTTCAGGATTCTAAAATCTTCACTCTTTTGCTATTTTTCTCTAAAGGTATACAGCTGCACACTCCATCATTTTCTGATTCCTCCCATTATTTAAGAATTGGGCTGAAATCTTTATTCATTTATAGATGGTGTTAATTTTGTGTGTAAGGTTCTGGAATTGTATTTGTAAAAGTTAAGAGGTGCAAAAGGACATATTAGGCCATCTAATACTTCTCTAAGAAGTACACTCGTAAAGGAGAATTTTAAATGCGGTACTAGGTACTTTTGCAAGACATCTAGGTGTATGAGGCAAATAGTTGATAGAACAGTTTGTGAGATTTCAGAGCTATCAAAAGCTTAAGCCTGTTCTTTGTGAAGTCCGAACACTTTACAAAAACCTACTTGATACAGCATTATGTTTCTGAAAGGGTTATAAGGGAA
Organism: Chauna torquata; assembly: GCA_013399475.1. NCBI lineage: Eukaryota > Metazoa > Chordata > Aves > Anseriformes > Anhimidae > Chauna > Chauna torquata. The sequence goes on along the minus strand of VXAL01016053.1, from coordinate 147,817 downwards.
AAAGAACAGCAGTTTTATTTAAATTGAATTTCTAAGCAGATGACATCCTTTAAGAGCAAATTAATTCAGGCTGTGTTTTTCTACGTTGCTTCAGACAATTAAAGGATGGTATCGAAAAAAAAAAAGTCATGGGATGTCTAAGCTGGTTAAAAGATTGATGTGACAGCTACTGGTATGGACCAGTAGACTTTCACAGGATGTATTTGTTGAGATTTCTTTAATGTCTGCTTGGAATATTCACTAATGTTGTGGTCAAATGGATGACAGCTAATTTTTCTGAAATTTTAGTTCAACTTGTAGTTGTTAAGCTTTCATGTAACCTGTTATAACAAATATATAAAGTATTGTAGAATGATTTTCCTCAGACTTGAACAATTGCCAGTGAAATACTTCTTTTTAATGTGTTTTGCTCTGGCATTTTGGGAGATTTCAAGTGCTTTCCTGTATGTCAGTACTTCCTAAGGACTCAAACTATGATGGGTTACAAAGGCCATCAGGTGGGCTGGCTGTCTTTTTTCCTGCCAGTAGCAACAGGGTCAGCCAGACACTCAGCAGAAGTCATCCACTCAGACTGTAAGAAGTGTTTTTGTTAAAAAGCTGTTCTCATGTAGGAAGGGTGGTCTTCTGGCTGACAGTTTTGCTTCAGACTTTGAACTAAGAGACCACCATTTACTTTTGTTTCTGTAACTCTAGCACGGGCCAGCTAAGAGAGTGGCGGGCAACTCTGAATGATTTGGAGAGCTTTAGAGGTGGTCTTGATAGCCATCGTAATGGGTCAGGAGTGTGGCTGTGCAGTGTTAGTTGTTTCTTAGAGACAGGGATGGCTTCAAACCTGCTAGTTGGATCACGTGCAATCATCTGCCTGTGTTCTTACTTGAAATCTGTGTTTGATCCTTGTTTGCTCCCTCCATCTACTGTATACTCCCTGGCACACAGCCAGGATGCCTCCTTAATGGAGCAGACTGCTGTGGTGTAAGAGAATGGAGACTGGAGATTGCTGCAGTGCAATGAAATCCATATGCAAGGCAGAGCAAAATAAAGCTCAGGAAAGTTTGAAATTAAAAGCAGGAGAAAATTTACTTGTCCTTCTCTCTTCTCTTTTGTGAGGCAGGCATGCTTCTACTGAAGCCAGAAATCTGGTCCTACTTTGTTTACATAAAATAATATTTACCTTTCTTTAAGGCACTCCGAAAGGCCTGATTTTTCCACTGATTTACAAGAATTAAATGGAAGTTCTCACGTTTTGTTTGTTCCACAAAATATTTAGAAATATCCTGTGGACGAAAATCAGTAATTTTAATATTATTTAATCACTTTATTGGGCATCACTTTATATAGAGTTATAAGGAACTTCAGTAATAACTTTTAAATTAAATCAAACATGAAAAGAAATGTAATCCTCATCTTAACTGATGTAGATTCCATTTAGATGTCATACCTTTGGTAAGTCAGAAACAAACAGTTCTATAAAGCATAGACAGTTGCTTTGCCCATCTGTGACTAGCCTTTGCTAAATGAATTTTAAATTAAAAAATAGCAACCCTTTAGTTACACAGACCCCAAAATGTAGTTTCACGAAGTGAATGGATGTGTTTACAGCATATAGTATGTAACACAATTGGCATACCTGGCTGTCTGAAGATTTTGAAGTCACTGATTAGAAACCAAACAATTTCGGTAGAAACAAATACTTGAATATGTCTACATAGTCTTGGCAAGACAGAAATAGATCTTAACAATTCTAAGAGCAGTCCACTTAGGAAAGACAAATTACCAGTCTGGTTTTGCAGACTCCCAGGCAGTTTGACCAGTTTAAACTGGTTGAAGGTGTGATCTGTGATATTAAACAAACTCAGCACTTGCAAATAAATAACAACTAACATTAGATAGTTTGAGCAAAAAGAACTTGCAATTAAAAAAGAGGGAACAAAAGGCTTATTAAAGTAGATCTGAAGTTCTCTAGAAATATATGAATTTAAAAATGTGTGTGTATCATTCAAGAGCTATAAAGGAAAAAAGTGTATGTACATAACACACGTTTATATTTGTATACTCATTCTGTGAAATCAGTAACTTAAGAGCACTTCGTTTTCATTGAAATTTGATAGAATCATGGCTATTCTGGGAAGCATGAGGTACATGAGGTATTTCAAAGCTATATAGAAAGAAACAAAACAAAGCAGAAAGATAATCTTGGTTTGCGTCAGGTATTTTGCAGAAGCACAGACACACAGATGTTTACTTCAGCGCAGGCACTCCAGACTCCTCCTCTACAGCCAGGTTAACTAGCTTAACACCATCAACCAAATTTGAGTATGAGATACAACCCAAGCTGGTCAACCTTATTGAGACTAAGTCAGTTATGAGCAAATGAAGAAGCAAAATTTTAGATGCTCTAAGGAATACAAATGTCAGAAATTTGTGTGCTCACAGACTTTATATCCTTGTTAGAAGATATAAGATCAATATTATAGTACATAAACTCTGTCTATAGCCAGCTCATGGGACTCACTGAGAAATTTGACATTCCTCTTTGTGACTATTTTCCCTCTCGTGCAAGAGACCAAGCTTTAAAAAGTATGTAGATACAGTCAATGAAGCCTTTTTGTCTTTGGTGCTTAAATGCAAAGTGTTCCACCTCAAGAATTTTTACAAAGTATAAATAGGTAGAACCATTTGTATCCCACATATCTCATAAATTAGTAAGACATTAGAAAAGAAAGCAGTAAAGAATATAAACTAGTGAGAGTGAAAATTAGTGTATGTCCTGAAATATTTTTGGTAGGAAAAGTATTTGAGATGCCTAGTGTTGTCCAGTGAAGAACGAAGAATGAATAACATGGCCAACTTGAAACTCTTCTCCTTCATCTTGTGCCTGTTGTTATTACAAAGTTTGTGGGAAAACTATGCTACTTTTTCTGTTAGCTTTGACTTTAAATGAAAACTGATTGACCTTGTTAAGTCAGACTGTATGAGATAATGTCCCTTATCTGTCCCAAATGAATTTCAGCTAATAATAATAAAGGTAGTTAGGAAGCAAAATATATATTTGAAAAGGTAAAACACAAATGATTATTGAAATTATTTTTAAAGAAATTATCTACATATATAACTACAACCTGTGTGTTTAAAGAGGTTGAAGAGACCTTTTGGCAAAGCCAGAAGTCCATAATTCCAGAAAACCTTTGAGGCGGACCGTCATTAAATGCAATGGACGCTTCTGTGTATATGGACTGTATGTGTACACAAAGTTAACGAACACCTATGTTTATGTATGCAAATGTATTCAGAGTGGTTTCATATATTCATTTTACTTTGAGCTCTGTTTATTCTTAAAGCTTCTTGACAGGCCTCCGAGGATACATCACAGAGGACAGAAGCCTAACACTCGGTGAAATCAAAGTGCTAATCAGAAGTTGTTTACATTACAAATTTAGTAAATTATTTTGTTTTTATTTTACATGAACAGTCTCATTCTTTTTGCTATTTCTTCCTCCTTCCCCATGCCCCAGAAAATACCACAAGCAGACAACAGCATGAAAATCCTACCAATAGGCATAGCCTTTTTTTTTTTTTTCACCCCATCTCTATCTCTGTTATTATTTGTGTCTTTCAGGGAGAAATTCAGAAACTGATCATTTCAAGGAAGCTTTTGTGTCTGTGGTAAGATAGATAAACATGTGCACACCCACTGTGGCTTTGTATATACATCTTAGATCTGAAAGAATGCAGTGAAAATGAACAATGATCAGCGCAAAAAATCTTTAGTCACAGAGAGCAGTAATGGGCAGTTAATTTTATTTGACTGTTGTTCATTATAATTTCTTTCTTGCTCATCTTCCCTTCTGTCTGAAAAGCAATGCACTCCAGTTAATGTTTACAGAATTTTTCATCTATGTACTATGTAGGTAAATTTCTGAGAGGGCTGGGCCTTCTATTTTTAATGATTCTGTGCTGAATTATGGTCCCATTGCAGCTCAAAAAGTTTCTCTGTGTGGGTCACAGTAATAGCAGTGTTATTACCATGAAGTAAATAAATAACAAGCAAGTGCAAATGCCCTGTTCATGAACTTGTTTGAAAATATTAGGGAAGAAAAAGCTTAGGAGTAAGAATCCTACAGTGATCTTTATCTGCAACTCTTCTCATATGATCCAGCTCTTTCCTCTTAGTGCCTAATAACAAGATATGACATCTAGGGAATGATTAAGATACTTTAGCAGGGAGCACTACCCTGTTATACAAAATTCACAGTTAAGCAAGGGAGGCTTCTTGTGTGTATGGAGCTAAGAATGAGTAAGACTAAATAGTAATACTTAATTAACTTGTTCTTTGTCTTACAATATGAGCAAGTTTGGATATTTTCTTTTTTGAAGTTACTATACTGCTTACAAACTGTGTGATGCATCTGTTCCTTTGTGTAATTCCTGTGGAGAGGCTGCAATAGAACACCTAAAGCATGTGGTATTATTAGTATAAAATTCTAGCATTAGCATTGCATCAGTACCAATGATGCTAGATGCTGTACAAAAGTGAGTCAGATTTTCACTCTCTACAATTATCTTAAAACAAGATAAAGTGAGCAAGTGGGACAAGCAATAGCTGGGAGCTAGTAGGAATTTAAAAAACAAACAAACAAGGTTTTGTCTAATATTTTATCAGGGGAAAAAAAAAAAACAACAAAACCCACAGGATAAAAGCAAAGACTGATCAGACTTCCTTTAGGGGTGTTTTCCTGCTTCTGACTTTCACTCTAAAGATATCCAGCCACAGTATATATACTCTTGCCAGCCCTGTCTTTCTAAAAGCCAATATCCTTGGCCATCCCTCAGGGCATTAATGCTGGCATTTTTCATGGTATCTAATGCAAGACAAAAAACAAAAACAAAAAAACCCCCCTTAAAATATCATTTCTGCTCTGTTTTTCCAGACAGAATTTGGGACTGACAAAGACCAAGATTGGTTTGGTACGTTGCCTCAATAGGAAATCCCATAGTACAATACACTATAGGTTGAGAAAAGTCTTTTTCTAATGGAAGGATTCTAGCATGTTCTGTGATCTTTCTTTTGCAAAGGTATGACAGAACAGAAGAGTGAGAAACATGAGTATTCAGAAAGTGAAATGAATGTTATGAACAGATTTTGCTGAGTGTTGTGGTTTAACCTGGCTTGCAGCTAAGCTTACAAAACAAACAAACAAACAAAAAACAACAAAAAACTCGTGCGTTGAGATAAAGTCAGTTTAATAGGACAGAAAAGGAAGGGAAAATAATACTGATGATAATAATAATAAATGTATATATACACAAAACAAGGGATGCTCAATGTAATTGCTCACCACTCACCANGGACATCCCTTTGGCCAGTCTGCATCACTTGTTGTGGCTGTGTCCCCTCCCAACTTCTTGCACACCCCCAGCCTCCTTGCTGGCAGGGCAGCATGAGAAGCTGAAAAGTCCTTGGCTCTGTGTAAGCACTGCTCAGCAACAACTAAAACATTGGTGTGTTATCAGCATTATTTTTCTCCTAAATCCAAAACGCGGCACATACCAGCCCCCATGAAGAAAATTAAATCTGTCCCAGCTGAAACCAGAACATTGAGCTTGGGCTTTTGTGAGGAACAATAGTTCAGGTGGTTTTGCGTCAGTGAAGGTAGTGTTTGTTTCTTAGTACTGTCTGTAATACCTAGTCTTCGTTAAGTCTTAAGTGGTGACATCCAAAAGGGCATTTTCAAATGCGACTGAGAGGCTGATTATGGCAATTTCTGTAAACTTTTGAGGGCCTGCAGTCATATTGTTTCAGTACTTTTGTAATTCAGGAAAATGTATCCCCTAGGGTGCCACAGCAACCAGCAGGAAGTGTACCGGTGCTTCTTATCCTGCAATATTCAGAGACATTTGATGTTTCTGCCCAAGAATATCTGGAAATGATAACAAAAAGAAATACCTTCACTGAAAGCTCTTGTTTACAAGACCTGAAATATCCAAGCAATACATGTTAAATACAACAAATACAAGTAAATGAAGGCTATTAGGGCTAAATGTTGTGCAACCAGCTACCATGACTTTTTGCTGTGAAAGATACAGAGAAATATGTCCCAGAGACAAAAGAGTCATTAAGTGCAATAGAGTAAACGTAAAACAGGGGAGATCTCTACCAAATTGCATATGCTGTTTTACAGTAACTGGGACACCATCAGTACATGAAAACTCCACTGGAACGAATGGCAATTTCATGGTAATTCATGCAAACATTACTCTTGTCTTCTGGAAAAGTTATCTGAGGATAAAAGTTATAAAAAGAAGGTACTCAAATGCTTTTTTTAATTGGCTGGAGGTCTGTGGAGTACCTCCTTTGCTTATCTCTTTGCATTAATGCATTTAAATAAAATAGTAAAATGGAGTCTTTTGCATTTAGTAGATGAATTACAGAGTAAAAAGTTAAAGGATTACTGACTTGTGGTACTGAATGATTCATTATGCAATAATATATATTAGGCATTGAGCAGATGTTAATGAATTGTATTAAAATGAAAGAGCGTTTACATTATTACATCATGATTCTGAAGTCCATAGGTATTTTGGAAAAAGATGGATAGCCATTAGATTACTCAGTCTGCATGGTGCCAATAAACTTTTTTGTATATCTGATTTATTTTATGAATCTGCACAGTAGATTTTGGACATTGTGAAAATCACTTCACAGGTTGCACTGCAGCATAGATTTGCAATCAAACTGGCATTGAAAGACCGTCTTATCCAATTATCCAAAATTTCTACCTCCTCCCTCACTTCTGAAAATATTTATTTAGTGATGCAATCAATCCCATTGACTCTTTTGCTAAAAAAAAATTCTCTTGGTTTTACAAAGTGAGGGAGTGTGGGGGTCTTGATACCTGTACAGAGAAAGATAAGAAACACTATTATTGCAAACATGGCTTTTAGCAAGTTTTAGAATAATCTTAAAAATAAGTAATGATTATTTACAAAAAGTCATGGCTGACAGAAAGACTCCTGCTAGGATGGTGTAAATAAACATTGCTATCATATTTAAATGGTTCTTGGCAGTTTTTCCTTTTTTTCTCTGTCTCTATCTTAGGAGAAATGAGAAAAAAATGTTTAATACTTTTCAGTCTGTATTATCTGCCAATCTTAGGATTGTTTTATAACCATGAAAATGCTTCTTTAGAATACTAGACTTCACTAGATTAAAACTGTGTTGCATTATTCGCAAGCTATTTCAGGACATGTAATGAACCTGTAGTAGGTGTATATGGGATTATTTTACTTTCCTGCTACAATTTATATGACACTCTTGAAGCTGAAGCATTAAAGCACCTTTCTTCTGGCAGAGAAGTTTAAATGATTTACTATGAAAATGAACACAGTTAAAGCCCTGATTTCCCTATTTTTCCTCGTCTTCCTCCTGCTGCTCCTCTTTCTGTTCCTCCTCTTGTCACTCCTTCCTGTAGTTTTTGTCTTTCCATTGGTAAATAATAACAGATCACCAGCATATTTACTTCTGTCGCATAAGCCTGAAGGGCACAAGTCATTGTCAGAGAGCTGTTGCCCTTAACTGCACAAAACAGCAGTAACAGAGCCAATACCCCCAGTGTTTGGAGTGTTCATTTAGGATTCTGGTGTCAGCTGGGAGAAATATGTTCTCTGTGGATGGAAGATGCATCTTTGTCAAATTTGACATCTTCCTTTTTGATCTAGGAGAAAAAGAGGAGGAAAAACAAACAAAAAAACCACCCTAAAGTGAGTATGTGTATTTGCTGATTTGTGTTTCCACGTAATTACTCAGTGGCACAAGTATTCTAACTTAAACTGCAACATAACTTTCAAGAGGAAAAACAATTTGATTTAGAACTGACGGGAAGTGTTATGTATAGGAAATGGCCCATCTTTCAAATCACATGTCATTAATTATTTGACCGAAACTACTGTGCTTTAGACAAGAATCAGTGCTAACCTCTGGCAGTACATGCATTCAGTGAGACTCTTGGATCTCTGTTCAGAGAGGACTTTAGCCTCCTTTCACTTCATGCAAAGCTATTCATCTTCTATTCTAATCCTGAAATGGGCCTGAGGACAAATTAAACGACACTGTGGGACTTTCTTGGTAATGAAGATCTCCTATCAAACACCTATCTTCATTCCACACTGACATGATGGAAGACTAGAAAGTGTTAGCTGTCATTTCCTTAGGGATTACCCTACCTGAAAAGAATGAATCCTCAAAAACCTTCTCATAGCAGTATTAAGGTCCCTTTGAACTTTTCTGTTCACCAGAAAGGCAGAAGGCAGGGTATAAATAAATGGCAGTTTGTATACAACAGTGAAGATGTCTGATAGGATGAGTAAAACTTTACACTTGCTCTCTGTATGTCTTGCATAGGATGGCAGGAATGACTGATGTTGCCATTTTGCTCGGATCTCACCCTGTTTAATTTACACTCAGACTGCCTGGGCTAGTCTAATGTCTTGAGAATAGCAAAGACAAGTAGTTAATTAAGTTAATTAGAGTATGTCTTTCGGGGGGGGNGGGAGGGGGGAGGGGGAGGAAGAAAAACAGGAGTGGTTAATGAGACCTGTTCCTTGATCCTTCAGCACTAGCAAAGTTACATTACAGTGATTAAGACTGAAAAACAAGGTGTGAAAAGATGCTTAGGAGCTGTGAAAACACGAGTTTCAAATATCAAACAGGTTATGTCTGGTGCTATATTTAAAGAGGCCACTTGTACGTAGTAATGGCAAGGTATACTGTGCCTTATGGACCATTAGTAGTAATTTTGCAGGAGTGTGGAAGGGATGAAAACTTCAGATGATGAAAGTGAACATAGATGCCCACTTATATCAAACATCGTATCATACAGAAGAATTAAAATGATAAATATCTAGACTTAAATTATACAACGGGAAGGGAAAAATAAGACAGTAAAAATACTCTTGTTTCCTAATGCTTTATTTGTTTTTGATTTCTTACCTTTTTTTTTTTTCCCTCTCTCTGCAGGCGTATTGGGCAGTTTTTAATACCTCAAAACAGCTTGTATCTTACTTTGACATTAATCTTTATGTGTGTCACAAAGATTTCAGAAGAATGCTTATATATATATAGCTATACACATAGATGCAAAATAAGCGTGTGCAGGAGACAATAATCTGTTATAGTTAGTTATAATCTTCACAACTCTGGGCAGAAGGAGAGTAGTTTCAGAAGAATTACGCTACTTTGAATGCATGTACACATACAGAAAAACAGGAAATGTTTTGAAATTCATTCATTGCTCCATGATACAGCTCTTTTCCTTCTTTTTTAACATACTTATTTCTTCAACCAAATGTCTTGATAAAGCTGAGGTACAGGAATGCATTAATAATGCAACCAGTATCCTTCAGTCATTTAAAATTGCATTTTGCCATGTGAATCTAAAGAAAAAAAATTCACTGGATCTATGCCTTTATGAGTTACAATGCTTTACCTCTCAAGTTCCATCTCTCTAGGAAAGCTTTTTCTATCTGTCTCTCTCTCTAAAACCTGATGGAATATATTAACTACCCAAACTCTACTACAGTTATGTAAAATATATATATTTCTCTTTACTTTTTCTGAGCAGGAAAGTTAGTTTCATCTCTCTTTCTGAATCCTTTATTTTCTGACATCACATAGCACTGGACCAGATGGTCTTCATTTCTCTGTTGTATAGCTCAGCTTCTGAGTTACTTGAAAAACCTCTCCCTTCTCTCTGTCATATATTATATTAGTATGGTATGCTAATCTCCATTCCCTACTACTTTCCAGCCTGAGCTTCATGGCAAACTAGCCCGACAGCTCAATTTTCTTCAATATTGCATATGAATGTTGCTGATGTTCCTTATCCTTTAAAGTGTTTTGCAAGGCATATGCTTGGATCTTTGATTCTTTTACGACTGCTTCCACTATTTTTTCTAAATTTGAGACAATCCTCTCATAACGTTTGTGATACTTTTTAAGGCATCAATAATGCAATGTCTGATTGAAATGAAAGAGTCCAATTTAGCTGAAATGAGCCAGTAGCTGGTTACTTAGTGTATTTTTGTTGGTCATTAGGAATCTTGGTTCTGGTTTCTGTTTTGCCAGCTTTGCAGGTAGTCTGATTACAGGCTACAGAGTCAACATCTGTCTGTCCCAGTAAATGTGAAAACAAAGAACGTTTCCAACAGAAAAGTCTAAAAAGAGATATAGGTGGGTTGTGGTTCCCC
>VXAL01016053.1:107227-120590 GCA_013399475.1 Chauna torquata | reverse complement strand
CAAAATTCCCCTGCATACTCATGCCGGCTTCTGAGATTTGTGAGACAGGGACTTCCTGAGCCAGAGACTGTGTATTTGATATATTTAATAGGCCTTCTTTCTGTTGAGAGATACAAGATTCTAATGTGTCTGACCCCAGATCATGAAGGGCACAATGAAAGCAAACACAGAGTATAAAGACGCTAATACTTGACTGTTGTGTTAGTTGGAAGTCTGGTTCAAAGTTTAGAGTATCCTTCAGTATATGGATATTCCTGAATATTCTGAGACCATGCCAGCAGAAGACCTGCACACATAACATAACAGTTNAAACCAGGCTCCTGATGCATTAGCAAGCTATTAGCCATGGTATATAATGTTTGTTTTTTCTTCCTACCAGCACCCAATAAGTGTGAGTTGAACTGTATTCCCAAGGGAGAAAACTTCTACTACAGGCACAAGGAAGCTGTGGTAGATGGGACTACCTGTGAACCTGGCAAGCAGGATATCTGCGTAGAGGGAATTTGTCAGGTGAGTCATCCTGTTGCTTCCTTCCTTTACCATTGTTTCTGTCAATATTTCAGAAATTAAAATACTTGAGGTGCTGAGCAACAACATCGAGAAGGACAGAAAAAAGTTATATGTGTTGAGGTAAATGTTTCTATATATATCCTGGTAATTTTTCTTGGTAATTTTTTGTCAAAAGAATACACATGAATTGGCTCTTCATTTTAGCAGGACTAATTAGATCTCTGACCATAACGTGCAGCCATCATTACTGCTGTTCTTTAACTAGGAGGAACAAGTCTGTCTAAAGCAAATAAATTGGCTAAGATATAATGGAAGGTCATAAACAGAAAAAAAAAATCCATTTGGGAATGCAGATTAACTGGTGTGATTAACTGGTAGGAAAGGCTTATTTTTCTTAATTATAGTTTTTGCACTTAAAAGTCTTGTGCTGGGAAGAGCCCTGCAGACATTTTGATACTACACATCACCAAGTCTTACCTTGATTTAACACCTGAAAATCTGAAAATATTACCCATCTTCTAGTAACACTTTTTAGGTATAGCTAAATTGTACAAGTCAAAGGTGTGGCTAGACTTTCTGTAGATGTTGGTACTGAAGTAAATGCTCATACAACTCTATGTAGTATTTGTTATAACTCTATATAGTATTTGTTATAACTCTATATAGTATTTGTTATAATAACTCTATGTAGTATTTGTTATAATAATGTGAGCCTGAATACTTTGCGTAGTGTTCCAGATGGGTTTTGCAGCCCACAATAAGCAGCAAGCTCAACAGTTTGTAGTACTCACCAGCAAGTTAGTGATATCTGGATGCCCTGTAGCCAAATTTTGATGCAGTATAGGCAGATTTGCAGGAAGGAAATACCAGTTTACCTACTTGGCAAACTGTAAGAATTTAGAGGTACAAGTGACAGCCCTCTGAAGCTAATTTAGTATGCATATCTTAATCAAATGCTCTCTATTCCTGAAATTGTGGAATGGATTACTGCCTATAAGACACAACTTGAACTTCAGCTTTTTGAATGTATGGCAAAAACAAACACCTTCCACTGACTGGCATGGAGCAATCCCTCCATTCCCTGCACCACAGATTCCAGTGGACAAATCCTTCTTGCTTTTTTTGCATTTGTCTTATGTATAAGCACAGCACTTTGTGACCCTAGAAAGTGTTGGGCTGATTGTTTCAAAAGTAGCCAAGATAAGGATATCTTAAGGAACATGACCAAGTGTCTGAAAGGCAGAAATTCCAAACTCATGGAATCCTTTAATGCACACACACACAAAAATCAGGTATTACTTGCACTGTAAGGAAAGAACTTTTGAAATTGTAAGGACTGTGCATAAATTATTGGCTTCAAATATGAATTCTGTCCAGAGAAGGTGGTCCTTCAATAATGCTTCCTCTCCACTCCTGATGGCCACTCTACTATGGTGTCCTCTTGCCCAGAAATGTTTATAATTCTGAGAGTTGGTGGAAAATCTTGAGTTTAACATGTACTTGTCACCTTTATTATTATTGTATCCTTCCCTTCTCTCTTTCCTTGAACAAATATACAGTATGGTCCTCTTGAAACTATAGTGATGTTTTCAGAGTCTGATCTTTTCAATGTCAGAACATGTTGTCCGACTTCTGCAATATTTTATGGGAAAAGTGTAAAGTTTAAAATAATCTCTTCCATTGCACTTGAAAAAAAAAATCAGCATTGCATATGATTATTATGGACTGTTTGTTTTGAGAATTCTGAGGATTAAACTTAGTGCATAAGCCCATGAATAGGATAAATCAGTCCAGTGTAAACAGCATGAAATAAAGGGATGGTTTGCTATTTTTGAACCAGACTGTCCAGCAGGGATTACCACCTACCCCATTATAATCTTCGCAGTGACAAACACACTGTCTTTTTGGACCTCAAGGAAGGAATTGTATTAACATAGACTGTCAGAAACTGAATTTTAGTACATTTCATTTCTGTGTAGCTTTCAACTAAGCAATCATTAGTGGAGAGAGAAATCACTTGTTTTCATATATAGAGAATTTTCTGTGTCTGTGTGTCTTTACAGCATATGAACAGTATAAGCAGCATGTCCCCAAGTTCTTAAAATACAGAGGGCAGAACATGTGTTCCATTTGTGTCATTCAAGTGGTGGAAAGGACACAGAGCTTAGCTAGGTGCTCTTTATCAGGCACCTCCTTGTTGTCACATCACACAATACCTCTAAAAACCCTAAAAAGTATAAAAAATGTAATTAAATGCAAAAATAGCTTTGACTCTTTTGATTTCTGTTTCCTGCCTCATAGTCCTGTATTCTGCCATAGGAGCTTCACAGGAATAACTGATTACTTTTTTTCCTCTTAAATCTGTGTTCCTTAAGAAAGTACTGATTTACAATAGCTAGACTGATTATATATATATATTTCATGCTATATATATATATGTATATATACAAAAAGATTTTCAAGAAGGTGAATGAGTGCAAGTTTCTTAAATGGGGCAGTATCCCCTTTCATTATGTCAGTAGTTACTAAAATAGACAACGTTGTGGCTTCCTGTGGAGGTCTTTCTCCTAGGATCTAATTAGGGTCACTGAGCTGCTCTAACCACTTGGTTTTAGGTGATTTAAAAATTACTTACAGTCTGATTCAATGGCTCAATAGGCTCGATAACTGGGTCATAANTTTTTTTAATCCTTTTTGCCTGTATGTTTCATTTTCTTATCCTAAGTTTGAGGACACTATCTTACTGCTTCACAGATATATTAAGATGTATTCATTATGGTTGCATCAAAGGCCTTTGATGTAAAGCATGAGAGCTGCTGTTAAAGTGACAAAGATGATCAATAGGAACATAAATGCCAGTACTTTCATAGAAAAAGAGATCTCTTTCCTTTCTTTGTACCCTTTAACTTCAGGGATTTCATTTTTATTTTTTATTTTTATTTTTACTTCTAAAGTTATAAAGCCTGATTCAAAAATTGTCTAGCAATCCTACTGCCAACAGCTAAGCTATAAATAATTCTTCCCTCATTAGTTTTTTTTTTTAAGTTTAACAGTTACAATAGGTCTGTGAAGTGTGTGTCAAAGTTGCATATTAAGTTCCTCAATAAAGAGGGAAAAATGTGCATGCAATTTAAAATTTGTAATGAGGAAATGAGTTCTTGAATTATATTTTGATAGAAACCTGGATACCGTTATCATTTTTTAATGTTATTCAGTGTTTGTAATCTACACTCTTAACCTATTAATGAAAGTGAGAAAAAATTCACTGGGGACAAGTATTAAAAAGTAACGTTTGCTGATTAAATTTTCAACTAATTTTCATGAGCTTTCTACTTTCTCAGCAACACTTAAGCCAGCTTAATTAAAAATGCTTTACCCCACATAAAAATATGGGGTTGCATGCAATGAGCAATCCATGGACAAACCTTATTTTAAATGTGTTTGCTAGCATGCAAATACAAAAGCTAGTTGATGTACTAGAACCAAATGTTTAATGAGGAAATAGTCTTCTACCTGTAATATAAGACAGCATGGTCAGCCCAAAAGGATGGACTGTGAATCCCATTTTGTCCACTACTATCAACTGTTTGCTAACTCTGTATTTCAACTCTTGCTGCTGCCTCCACTTTCTCTGCTGCAGTGTACGATCATAGCTGCTGTTGCTGATCCTGAGAGAATTCTAGTTTATTAATTCATATGCAGAATTAATCTTTCTGATTTTTGGGTAAGCGCAAGTGGTTATGGAAGTTGAGAAAGTTCAGAGACAGGACTGTGTCTTCTACTGTCCTGAAGAAGAATGCGTCGGCCTGATGAGATGGAAAACATAGATCACATGAAAAAAATCAGGAAGAATATAGCATGACATGATCTAACAGTGGAGATAACTTTCTCTTATATTGCACATTTCAAGACAAATATAAAGTTAAATGTGTATGGAGAGACAGTAAGCAACCCATTTATTGAAATGTCATATTTTCCATTCTTTCAGAAAGAAAGAGAAGGAATAAATTTATAATACCTGGATAGCTAGGCTGCACTTTAAGAGAACTTGTTTGTTCAGTGAAGCATCAAAGGCAAAAAGACTAGGTGGCTGAATAACTTTTTTTTTCCCTTGAAACTTTAACTGAATGAATTCTTTATCAAGAGGTTAGCTCTGATTTATGATAGATTATAAAAATAACCATCTGATGTTTGTATAAGTATGGATGGTGTCCAATTCAAAATTTCAGGTTAATTTAAAACCATACATAATTCTGACACCAGTTTTAGGGCTGGTCAATTTTTTTTATTGAAATACTGCACAGTATTATTTAAGAAAAGTTATTTTATTCTTTACTATTTGAAGGAGACCTGGGATTTTAATGAAGATATTAAAACAGAAATATTTTTGTCAAAATATGATGCTGCAGTGCCTGATAGAAGTTGACATTTGGGATCAGGCATTTCCTGGTTGCAGTTCTTCCCTCCCTAAACACGGACATATAATCTGATTAAGTACCATACCTTACTGAGGGGAATGTGAGCTTGCAAGAGACAAACTGCAATCTCCATTGAGACCCAATAGCTGTCTTCTCAAATTGTGTCTTCCTATTTAATCTGCAAAGGGGAGGACTGGGAAAAGGAGATATCAGAAGGCAAAGCCTAACAAGACAAGGAGAGTGTGCCAAATCTGTTCTTATTTTCTTTACTGCTGCCAAAGAACTGAACACAAATTACTAACTTACATATTCACTCTTTTAAATTTATTAATGCTCTTACCAAATGTAGAGGTTAAAAACAGCACTAACAATCATCTTTCTGATGAAGCAGTAACTGAACTGTCTATGCTTTATAATACAGAGTAATAGCTCTTCCTACCACTACTGGCCATCTTATCTGGCCCCGTGAAAGGTATGCCTTTAAGAAATTGAAATGGAGCAAACAACAATACTTAAATAATTCCCACTAGATCGGAAGAAGGATGGATATATGCATGGCAGAGGAAGGGAAAGGAGAGAAACTATGGAAAGGGCCTTAGTAGCTTTGGGAATTTCTGCAGAGTGATTTATTCAGCCAGACTTTCAGACCTAGCATTCCAACAGATGTTGTGTTTATTTATAGCTCAGGCAGTGCAGACAAGGTAATTCATCAGATGGAGTCAGAAGTCACAGTGAACTGCTGACTTTCAGTTCGTAGGAATGAATACTCTGAACCATGAATGACTGCATTAACCTATTTAGTGATAACTACAGAGTGTCTTCAGGAAGAAATGTGCATCCCTACAGCCTGATGTATGCAGAGATTGAGGAAGCGTGTCTATCTTTTGCTTAGTCTCGCTATATTTAGGGTGTTCTGAGCATATTCCTTGCCTTGTGGCCTTGCAGTGTCAGGTGTAGGAGCACAGCATGTTAGGAGCCTGTTAATTCCAGCAATGTTTTGAGCCCAATCACCCTGCTGTAACTCCTACATGGTTTGGTGGGAGGTTTATTTAATAAATTCAGGGCTGTTCTAGGGAAGAGGGCCTACATGAAGTGCGTGGATAATACTTCAGTAATGCTTCCAGGATTGTTGTTTGTGCCTTTTGCTACACTGATGCACTAATTAGATACAGGCACCATCCAAACTGTGTGGTGGTTTGCCTACAATCTTAGTTTGCCAGTCATTGTGGTCTTTCTAGTCTGTTGCCTGGATTTCTTTCCTTCAGAGACTATAGAAATGGAAGGAAAGAAGGGGTTTTGGTGGGTGACTGGCTTTGTCCTACCATAGGCTTGGGATGCGACATAAAGAATCAAGAACTGTTAGCACCTACCATTTGCACATCACTACAGGAGCAAAGCTACAAAGGAGGAGTGAAAACTAAAGGAATGAACAAATCTGCTGCTGAGTTAGAATGCTTCACCACTCTATTTCACTGTTGGCAGCCTGTAGTTGTTTTTTCTCTCTGAAATTTTTAAACACAAGATACTAGGCACAAATCTTTCTTTCTGACATGTAGGTGGCTAATTTCTCAAAGCTCATCTAAATTTCTGATCATAATTTAGGTATAACATACCCTATTAGCCGGTCTTAATGAAAACTACATGATATTCATTTCTACTACTTACAGTCCTTATAGCACAAAGTATTTATAAATGGAAAGCCCGATGCATCCACTGGCATCTGTGTGGTCCCTTGCACTTCTCTGAATTACTTTAACATTTGTCTTATCAATGCTAGGCTGAACATGAGCCAGCAGTGTGCTCAGGTGGCCAAGAAGGCCAATGGCATTCTGGCCTGTATTAGAAACAGTGTGGCCAGCAGGAGCAGGGAGGTGATCATCCCCCTGTACTCAGCTTTGGTGAGGCCGCACCTCGAGTACTGTGTTCAGTTTTGGGCCCCTCACTACAAGAAAGACATCGACACCCTGGAACGTGTCCAGAGAATGGCAACAAAACTGGTGAGGGGTATGGAACACAAGCCTTATGAGGAGCGGCTGAGGGAGCTGGGATTGTTTAGTCTGGAGAAGAGGAGGCTCAGGGGAGACCTCATTGCACTCTACAACTTCCTGAAGGGAGGTTGTGATGAGGAGGGGGTCGGCCTCTTCTTCCAGATAACTAATGATAGGACTCGAGGAAGTGGCCACAAGTTGCGCCTGGGGAGATTTAGAGTAGATATCAGGAAAAACTTTTTCTCTCAGAGGGTGGTCAAGCACTGGAACGGCCTGACCAGGGAGGTGGTGGAGTCACCGACCCTCGCGGTGTTCAAGAAGCACCTGGACAAGGTGCTACAAGATATGATTTAGTAGCTTAGTGGGTAGTATTGGTGATAGGATGACGGTTGGACTAGATGATCTTGAAGGTCCTTTCCAACCCTGTGTTTCTATGATTCTATGATTCTGTGATTCATGGATTCTGACATAGGATTGGAGAACAAACATGAGCAAGTAGTAACCATAAGGTAGCCGGGTCTGGAGAGTGCCAAGCAAACTGTCTGTAGCAGACTGGGTGGTGAGAGCAAAATAGCAGCCAATGCGAGAACAATTCAACTTTATTAACAAGAAAGTTTATGGAATTTCAGTAATTACATAGAAAACACGGAACTGCTTTTTAACTAGCTTGTGTGAGAAACTGCTCTTTAATAAATATCCAGCACATAGTTCAGTTGCCCATATGATCTAATCTGCCTTGGACCACTTTTGCATGGGAAAATAGAGGTATTCAAATGGGAAACTTATCTAGTGCTGCTTTTGTTTGTGCTTTATGAAATCTCCAGAACCCCAAATGGGATCAGATCAATTAGTACCTGATTCTATTATTCTTCTGCATTTAAACAAACAAAACAGAACACATACACTGATAAATATGGATCCAATAAGGAGTTAATTTTAAAACAAGAAAAACAAATATTTACTTGGTATTGGGAATATCTGATAGCATAGTTTTCCCTTGTAGCTATTTCAAGGATGTATTTAATAACTTATGGTTAGAGTTCTGAATTATTTCAGACCCACAGAGAAGAGCTTAAGAATGGGAGAGATGCTCTATAGGGTGAAAATGGTTGTCCAGGCCAATAATCTCTTCCTACCTGTTGCAAAAGGAGATGAGCTTGTGAACCTGGTAGTTCCTGTGTTCTGTTCTCCGACATCTTTCACTGATGTATTATGGATGTTTAAGGATAAAGCTCTAATACTTTTAGTATCTATTTGTGTGGTTTGGACATTAATTTATCTAATTCTTCCCACCTTGTCTTGAACTTGCCTTTGTGTCAGCCTCTACAACTTCATATTACATCCTCTCACAGCACATTCTAGAATTTTGTTACCCTTTGTATAAAAAAGTGCTTTTCTTCATCTGTTTCCAGAAATAACTGTTCTTCTTTTCTAGCTGCAAGTATTGGTATTGATCTGATTGCTCAAAGAATGAAAAATCATAGTGGGATCTCTCTTTCCCTCTCTCTCTCTATTTCCCTCTCCCCCCTCCACTCCCTGCCTGCCTCCCGTCACTTTGAACATTGTGTGTTAGCTCTGCTGTTTTCAACTGGAAAAATGTAGTGTGGAAAAATGTAATCAAAAATTTTCCATTCTCTTCTGCCCATATCTGTAATAAAGTGGTTATCGTTCTATGTTAAAATCAAAATATGAAATCATCATGTCTCTGGGACACTGTTGACAAGGTAGTCCATACAAAGATAAGGAGTATTTCTTGTGCTTAACAATATATGGTGCCACATCACCATGACACTGATGCACAAATCTATTACTTAATCTTTTCTTTAATTTTAGTTTCTGACTGTAATTGTTGAATCACTTACGCTAGATGGACGATGCTGTTTGGCATACAGATATAGACTGCATTGCCAATTTTCTCATCCTTTTTTCCTAAAATGAAAAGAATGAGTCGAGATATTGGATTTAGCAATTCTGCTTCCACTGCCAGCTCATTCTTTGATCTCTTTGCAGGTACTGCTGCAAGGAAGTCAGTTAGCAGGAACAGCAAGCATATGTTTTATGCTTATAAAAGCTACTCAACAGGCGTAAGTTTCATAAATGTTTTCTATCTTCTGTAATTATCAGTTAGTAAAAAGTCTGATAGTATTTCCATCCAAAATTTTTGTAATAAAAGATGCAGTGCTCAGCTTTAGAAATCAGTGTTTTTCTTTGTGTTTTTAGTGTTTTTCTCTCTCTGCTTATCTAAACTATTGTTTTTCTGGTGGAGTAATCAGAACTGACAACAACCAAGTCTTTATTTTACGACTCGTGAATACTGACTGACCAATAATTCAAGTGCTATTAAATAACATTTCTACGAAGTCTTTCACCTTCGATTTCCAAGTGCCTTGTACTCATCGAACTTCACTGCAGCCATGTGAATTATAAGGCAAAAAATCGTCATGTTAAGTTTTCTATGCATAAGTGCATGTGAGAGTATAAGTACAAATATAGAAACATAATTATTTAGCAAAGGAACCAGATTTGAGTAACTGTCTAGGCAAAAAATGATTGCCCTTAAAAATTATTTCTCAGTTTATTTTCAGACTTTTATTTCAGTTTGTATTAGGCATCTAACTGCAGAAGGAGAATGTGCTTTCATTTTCTTTAACCAGATAGTGTCTGTTTTCAGTTTTCCTGTGGTTTGTTTTTGTTTTTGAAGGAGATTCTTTAGCTGCACTATAAAAATGAGTTTCTTTGCCTGCTGTTGCTACTTCAACAAAAACTGCTGAAAAATAGTGTTTCCTTCCTTTGGAAGAGATGTTGAGTTCACTATATTTGGGTCACACCCAGAGTTAGCCACTGAAATGCTGATATGTAAGGAGCTCTATCATCATGAAGTAGTAGTGGTGGTGGACAGCAGTAATGAGACTGAAATACATGGTTGCTTCTGGAGACAATCTAATCATAAGATTGCAAGACTGTCAGACGCACAGCTCTTTGTGCTTCCACAGAAAGTCATCCAGTGCTTCCCCCACCATAACCTTCCTACTCAGCACCTGCCACCACACTTCCTTTTCCTTTTTAAGAGATCTTTTCAAAATCAGGTCAGACTTTTCATATATTAATCTGCAATCTCCTGTAACCTCTTATCCTGTGCCTTCCCTTCTGTAGCCAAGAGTGGATGGTCACAATATATAGTTCTTTTGTAGTAGGAGTGAAGCATACAAATACTTCTGTGATATGTAAATAGAAATTCAGTGCTGGATTATCCTGTGACTGTTGAGAATGCTGATGATGGTTGGGCTATATTCCTCAGAAATCCTTTCATATCCATTCTTGATGTTCTTAGCTTCTTTACGTTCAAAGTGTTTTTTAAAAAAGGAGGCATTAATGTATTCCATGATTTCAAGGGTAGACTCCGGGACATTTGAAGAACTGAGAATGTGTTATAGTGTGCCCAATTGTTGATGACCTATTCAAATATGGATTGAAAGAAAAGTAGCCTGGAATATTTTATCATACAACCAGTGGTGCATTTCAATGCCCATCTCTTCTGAGAGCTCCTGGTCTGAAATGCTTTACAATAAAATAATTACAGTCAATATAACTTTAAATGATTTAATGATATTTTAAGTTCATAAAATAGCTGCAGTTATAATGCTTACCGCATCTGAAAAATAATGCAAAAGGGAGAACCCTGAAAACCACTATAGACGTGATATTATGGCCTCAGTGCTTATTTAGAATTCTTCCAGAAACACAAAGATATTTAGATTCTGCCTTGGGCATCATTATAATATGTGACTNGTGTGTGTGTGTGTGTGTGTGTGTGTGTGTGTGTGTGTGTTGTCACTTTTCAAAAGAAATAGTCTGAGTTGTGGTGAAAAGGACACCTCCATCACAATCAATATTTGTATGTTTGCTAACATGTTAACAGAAGAGAATGTAAAATCCATTCCTTCTTAGAATTCCAAAGTTTGGTAAGTTACTAGAATGCTACAGAAAAAAGTGTAATTTAACACCAGTAATACAAGACCAACATGAATACCCTGTCAAAGTTAAATGCATTTGTGACATCAGTGAGTCATTAAAATGCTCAGCTTCTAATTTTTATTTGCATTATGAACACAAAAGGACTAGAACAATTTATATTATTCTTGCTATGAAATATCTAGACATCTGAAGTTTTCTTCACTGGAGACCTTCCCCACTCCACATTTTTGTAGATGGAATACAGCGATGATGCAGAAGTAATTTCTTGATAACAGAACATGATGATGGATATTGTAATGATACCTAAACTAGCAAAACATTGAGACCATTTGTATTGATAACTCTTTATGATTAATTCATAGGATGGAAATGAAGGTACAAAGATAGAATGCTACCTCATTAAAAAGTGAAAGCAGAAAAGCCCAAGTGACTAATACCTCTTCTAAAAATGTAACTCATTAATCTTGGGTCTGCCAGGAAACATATATGGTCAAGGTTGAATGTAGAAACGGATGCAGTGTTTCTGGTGGATATATCCTCCCATTCAAGTAAACGTGGTTAGCACTGTAATTCATTCAGTTAGGTTTTAGGAGGTGAAGAAACTGTGAAGCTTTTTAGGGAGAACAGAAGTAGAAAAATGTGCTGTAGATACACACTTGCACACTATAGCAGGATGAGAACCAACTCATCTAACCCACACTTCCTCTTGTAAGGCAAAAAATTATTTGTACCAGTGCGTGTGAGAGGGGTACATCTCTGTCAATTGATGTCAGCTGATAGCTTTAGCTTTGGTAATTTATATGTGTCACTGTAGCGTCTAAGCAATAGGTGTGTATATTTGGTAGCAGTAAACTTACGGTGTTAATTGTTTTACTTCTAAAATCCACAAGTATTGAAGATTAAAATATGACAGCAAAACGAAGTATAGTTAAACTCATATACATAGGCAGCATTTCTCTTCCACCTTCTCTGCATGATGTCACATTCTCTTTAGAGCTGCTGTTGCCTAGACCTTTGTGTTGGAACTTAGCAATCATTTCATTTTAGTGACTTTCCTGATTCATAGGACTGCATCACCTTTCAGCATTGGAACAAAGCCTGGTTTATCATCCCTAGCACACAGCTTGAAGGACTGTCTCCATACCATTCTTCACCTCTTTAGAGAAGTAAACCCTTGGTTTCTATCTGAGAGGAGGGAATCTGCATGTTTGAAAATCTTGTCAGCACTTCTTAAACCCATTTTTGCAAAACTTTTGTTTCATCTAAGGAAAGGCTATGTTTTAATGGGTTTCAGCCTCTACCGGTTTTTAAATGCCCTTAAAAACTTTCCCAGTGGAAGATTTAGTTGTACATACAATACACTTGCTTTCCATAATTACTTTTGTGGATTCCTTCAATAAATAGTCCATAGAGCCCTGGAAAGAAAGATTGCTAACAGAAAACCACTGACTACGGTTTCTTCATATCAGAGAGTTTCAGATGGTTCTTTAAGGCCATCCCATTCTAGGTTTTAATACAATAACTGAAGTTTTCCTTGGTTTCAGAGTATTATCTAAAATAATCTGATTTGTTGTTCTATTCTGAAAAGGAAAACACATTACTTGGTAATAACACATCTCCTTTGTCTCAGGAATCCAAAAGAACATTGCTCTAATTTTGTTAGTAGTGCGTATTATCAGCAGCTGTATATTGAAAAAAACATATTCGTAAGATTGGTAGATACGTATATATGTTTTATATACACACAGAATAAATCTTTTAAGGAACTCTCCATTTGTAACCCAGAAGGATAGTTAAACATGACTCATTCTGTAATTAAACTGAGGGAATATCTGCCAAAACATTTGTTAACATTTGCTCAATTTAGATTTGACTGAGATTTTTCATTATCTTCTTTGATATGCTTCTTTTCCTAAGATATTTTAACAATATATTGGCTCTCAGAAATATTCATAGAAGTAAAATCATGTCCCATGTTAAGAGACTAATTTAAAAACAGGAAAAATATCCTCATGACTATATGTAGAATAATGCTTTCATTTCATCAGATGGCAGTTGTTTTCAATCTTTTTATTCCAACTTTTTTTTTTTTTTTTTGGAAGAACTGTATTAATCCAGTCACGGGACAGAGAAGATTATGTTATTCTTATGTATTCAGAATTTTAGCTTTTGAGTAATGAATGAATGCAGTGCTCCCGAGTAAACTATTATAGAGGCATTTATTCACAGAAAACACTTCAGTGGGATTCTTTGTGGCCCTAGAGGTTCAGTGCACATCCAGTTGCAAGAACAGGAACGGATACTAGAAGCCATATAGCATGTATAACTAGCAAACAGGAGTGAGGGTCCAGGAGGACAGATTCAAACTTCCATCATGGTCAGATGACTAAGAACGACACTGATGTACTCAGCATCAAAATAAACATCCCGTGGGTAGTTTAGCAACAGAAAATAATAAAAAATGCTTTATGT
>VXAL01016053.1:57241-78068 GCA_013399475.1 Chauna torquata | reverse complement strand
CTGCTGGGTACTATGCAGTCAAGCTAGTCCATTTTTCTCCTCCTTTTATTTCTTTTATTGTGAGCAATATATGAAATTGTAAGTGGCTGGTACATGAAGTTCTTGCAGTACTGCTTATTTTCAGCCATATTTTTCTCACAATTTAGTTTTGCTGTGAATGTTCATCTTTCTTTGTCTGTTTCTCTAGGATCAGCACCATCTTTACTTTTATACAGCGCATGGTTCTATGTGGTTCTCGTTTCTGAATGACGTCTGAAGCACTATAATGATATTAATTTAGCTATCTTTGGTTGGAATAAACATAAATAAGAGCATAATTATATTAATAAATTATTATATACCATATTTAATTAATTGCACTAATTAATAAATTGATAATTATACTAAGCATAGTTTCACCAAGAAATAGCTGTATATTTCTGTGGACAAGGTAATAGAAAATGATAATGGAACAGCAGAACAATACCTATGCTGATCTCAGTTTTTTCCTTCATTCAGGATGTATTAGTGAACTCAGCTATTCAGGGCTTAATTCTAACAACACAATACCTATGTGTAGTCTTGTCACTTAGCTGATCCTGATTGACAGTGTTAAGTAGAATGCTACTCTTACAGTGAACTACGAAAGTACATATTAACCATTGCACTAGCTCGGTGATAGTAACCTAAATTTGCACTATTGTTGCAACCCTTTGCACTAATATTGTAACCCTTCCTATATTAGACAAGGAATCAAATCTGTTGTATATATGCTCAGTCCTGAAAAGGCCTCAAGGGTAGATTTCTAATATTGGATATTAAATCCACCTAAACCTTTTCGATATATATACATAAGTCAATTTATTTCATGGAAAGTGTAATACGTCTTGTTGAACATTATGGTACTTTTCATTACAAAAAAAAAAAAGTCCTTACTGCAAAATCATATTTTTATTCAGTTTCTTATTACTGTAATTTTACTTTTCTTTAAGATAAAACTGATAGCTCTTGTACAATAAATATTCCTAGTCCTGTGCACTACAGTGCACTACACAGAATACTATATTTTTCTTGGAAGTAAATATTTTAGAACTGTCCCGAGCACATCTGGATTTGCTGAAGCTGAGCAAATTATAAAGCATGTAAAAAGGATGAGTGAAGAATCTGTGAATGTTAATTACTTTCCTAGTAATTACTGTTGTATTTTATTATTTTTAGCTCAATCTGAGTTCTCTTAGTCATGAGATTTAGTCACCCCAACCAGAATGACTAATGTGTGTTGAAAATAATGAAGCATCTTCAAAGAGAAGAGAAATGTATTAATCACGAAAATGAGAAAGAGGTTGGGGGTGGGGATAAGATGAATGAGATATAACTTTAAAATACCAACAGATAATACAGTGATTCCTGAGGACAGCTTCCCAGGACAACAGCTAGGCGTGTGGCAAACCACAGACCTATCTTTTATGTACATATATATATATATATAGCATATATATAACATATATATTGGGATAGAGGGAAAGAGGTTGTTTTGTTTTACCCTAGGGTATTTTTTAGACTATTACCTTGAGAGTGTAAGAGTGTATACATGACTTACAGGTATGTCAAATAGAATTTAGGTAGTTCAGTGCCATGAGGAATGCAACTCACCTGTATAGCCATTTAAAGGCTTAGGGACAAACATTGTAAGCTCCTTGGTAGAGGGAGCAGATAATCTAAACTTTCATAACTGCAAAGCAGTTACATTAGCACATTGTATAAGCAATAGATCTGTCTCTAGGATTTGTTAAATGATGATGTAACAAAAACTGTGGTTCTTATGTTTCAAAATTATTAATGATGATCAAAAAGATGATCTCTTTCTGTTTCATTTGTCAGTTGAAAAATGAACCGAGTAGGGTTTTAGCAAGGTGTTGCTACCTATTAGCCAGAAAATACATTGCATTATTTTTCTTTTTTTCCCCAAACAGAAATACAGCCCTGTGGGATTTATCCATTGGGTTTAGCTGCATAGGATGTTCTGAAAACTGCAAAAAGAGGCAAGAGAATCCTGCCTTTGTAGCTCTATTTGGTGCACCGGATCTGGTGCTAAAGCAGAGGGCATGTGATCTCTCATTGCAAAATGTAGTTTTCCGTAGTCTTAAAATGAGTGTGTCTCTCAATGCTGAAGAGACCAGAACTGAACACAGCACGCCAGGTGTGACCTCACCAGTGCTGCATAGGTCAGCTCCCTTGATCCGTTATCAATGCTTTTCCTAATGCAGGCCAAGATAACATTAGCCTGTTTTGCCACAAGGACATGTTGCTGGCTCATATTCAGCGGTGCTCACCAGGACCCCTAGTTCCTTTTCTGACAAACTGCTTTCCAGGTGATTGGCTCCCAGCATGTATATGGGATTCTTCCTCCCCAGGTGCAGAACATTGCAATTCTCTTTGCTGAATTTCGTGCAGTTCCTGTTGGCCTGTATCTCCAGTCCATCCAGGACCCTCTGGATGGCTGCACAACCCTCTCAGTTATCAGCCACTCCTCCAAATTTATGTCATCAGCAAACTTGCTAAGGGTACACTCTGCCCTCATCATGCAAATCATTAATGAAAATGTTGGATGGTATTGGACCCAGTATTGACCCCTGGGGTACACTGCTAGTTACTGGCTTCCAACTAGACTTCGTCCCACCAATCACTACCCATTCGGTGCAGCTGTTCAGCCAGTTTTCAATTCACCTTACTCTCTGCTCATCCAGCATTATGTCTCAGCAGAGCTACAAGCGTTGAAGGAATAACTTATTCCCTTCAAAGGATCATGTACATATGTACATGGAAACAATACAGATTCACTATAGCCCACTGTATTTTGCTTATTGTACCACAGTCTATTCAGTTTAACAACCCATACTGCATATTCCCTCCACCTTTAACATACTGATATTTTACTGATATCAGTTCTCCTGTGAAAAGTGGAGATGTGTAACCTAGAGTGAAGAATGCTATTTGAAGGTTGTTGTTCAGGACATTGGAATGAGGGAGAAGATTCTTTTTCTATAAAAGCCACAGGTAGCGGGTACAAGGTCAGGTTTGAAAGCCGTCACCCAAAGGCACTGCTGAAACAGATTAAAAGCAATGCAATAGACACTTTCTCTTTCTTCCTTCAAATTTCTAATCAGGAATACTTTCTGGCATGGCAGCTAACAGTTTGCTTTCTCTCACAGTTCTCTGTACCCTCCTGAAAGCAGTCATGTTGACTTCAGGCTAACACAGATAAGAGTGCTCTCCACTGAGTATCAAGTATTGTCTGAAACAGGTAATTCTTTGGAGATATCCATGTTAAAGTGACTCAACACAACCCTACTTAACCATCTTCTGATAACTGCATTTGGAATCAATCATGGGAATTAAGCATGGCAAGCCCTTTTAGAAACTAGTTTAACATTAGTTTTGAAGGTGTTTTTGTTTTTTTTTTTTCCTTCTTTTTTCTTTGCAATTAAGGCCACAGCTGTGGTTTTTGGTTGTACTATTATAGCATCTGGTTCCTAAACATTTTAATAAAATGGTGAACAATCTGTGAAGAGTTTGTAGTGAGTTTATAGAGATTAAGTGACTTGCCATAGTTGTTCTGTATCAAAAGTAGAAACTGAAGTCTTATTATTGTCAATTACAGGCCAATTTCGTAACTGCAAAAGTATTTTTCCTGCTCATGTACAGTCAATAATATAAAATTAAAACAGAATTAACATAAAGATGAGACTGTTGATCCCACAAGTTTTTCGCATAGTAAGGCCTCTACACCTGGAATATCCTGTAATTTGTAAGCTGATATACCACTGTACATAGGCCAAAGAGATGGCTTCTCTGTGTGAATGCATGCCCTGAAGTTTGATAGGCATTACTTTGACAAAGTGCCTTTATGTTTTCCTGTTGTGATTTTTTCCTTCTTCTCTCTCTTTTGGTCATTTTGCAGCATTTACTTCTTTCCAAGACTGAAATTCAGAATTTAAATATAATTGTTAGTGTTAAGAAAGCTCTATACAATATACTGATTATTCACAGCCCGTTCATGAAGTAGTCGTAAATGGTTCTACTAAAATTTGGTAGAGAAAATATGTTCAACTTCTGCCGTCATCTGGCTCTGTTAGGCATAGCAGTGAAAAAAGACCTTGAACTCAAACTGCATTATTAATGGTACCATATCATCACCCTTAATTTCCGTAAGTTAGCAACTGCTTGTTGGAATACCTTAGGTAACTGTGTTTAGGAAAAAATGACGTGAGCATTATCTTTTCAGTCTGAAAAAGAAAGGTGGCCTTTGTAAGCAATTTGTACATAGTTCTGGAAACACAGCAGGTCTGATCTGACAGCTTGTTCTTGTCAGAAGACTCCCACTGTGATTTATTAAACTATATTCGAAAGGTAAAGTTTGCAACATGGGACCTTAGAATTGTTAATCTTTCTATTCCAAAATTTAATTTTCATTCTAATTTTCCATTTTTCAAAACAGATTTGAGCTGTTTTCTCATCTCAATGTACAGATAAATGTAGCAGTGAGTTTCTTCCCATGCTTTCGAAGGGAAAGGAGGCAAATTATCATTTAGGTACTTTTTGACAATTTGTTTGTTGACCATTGACAGCGCCTAACCTATAATTCCCAGAATGTTCTGCAGAAGGCTCCAAATAGCCCAAATTACAGCATTTCTATGTTAATATAAAAATAATGTCCTAATTTAATTTTTAGATATAATTCATAATGTTTACCTACCTATTTTTTTTCTCACTGACATTTTGTGTGGTGTACAAATATGAAATCAGGACAGAAAGGAGAAAAAGACAGGACAGATGACTCAACTGAAAAGATGGATTACAAACTTCATTAGAAACTTTTGTGCCATAAGCTCAATAGCAACTTGATGACCCTGGAAAAATCCTCTTTGCTGTATTTGTGCTCCCTTCATTACTCTCCTCCAACAGCCTGTTCTTCTCAAAGATATAAAATTGCATGATAGAACATGTGGAGGAGTTTTTGTGATTTTCTGAAAGACTGTGATGTGGTTTTGGATATCTAGTATACAGTGTTCAGTGGACTATTGTTCTGCCCTAGCATGACATCTGCCTTCTTTGTGCAGTAGTGAATATATTAACTGGCACATTCACTGAGAAGCAAGCAGGGTTCAGACTCTAATGGGTATTCTGGGCAACAGTGAAAGCCTTGACAGTTGTACTTCAGTTTGTACTATATGAATGGCAGGAATCTGAAGAATGACCCCCGAGACCTTAATCACAATTTTGCCATTGGCAGACTTGCTAAGACCTAAGAGCGTAGCAACTACCTGATAGGAGTTGCAGGACATGAGATGCTGTTAAGTAATAGCCACTCTCTTGGATCCAGCAATGGACCCCAAAATGTCTTATGAGCATAGCAGAGTCATGGCTGCAGATCAGCTTCAGCTCATGAACCCGACAATATCTTTCTTCATTTGAAAGTTGATCCTGTGTCTGAAAGGAGATCCAGGAGACTGGGTGTCAGTTTGATGCCATTGCTAGGAAAAAGTTTATATTCACTCCCTATCCTATCCCAAACATAATCTAATGTTGAACACTGTGCAAAACCTACAGAAGGAACATGAGTTGGGAAGCAGGCAACACGGTTGCCTGCTTAGGAAGCACAAACAGAAACAGAAACAGGGCTTCTATGTGTGAGGCCTTATTTGGGCAGTGGTGCCCAGATCACTGATATTCTACTGTCATCTCTGAGAGACAGATGAAAGGACAGCATCATGTTCCTGGAGGGGTCTGCAGCCTGGAAATAAAAGGTCTGCAGACTAGTTTTCCTTCATAAAACTTTGAACTGTTTGTGTACCAAGAAGTTCAGAGTACCTGAATAAATCTGGTTAGCAATAACTCCCCTCTCCCTCCATTCTGCATATGATGGAGGTTTTGAAGAGTCTTCTCAACACTGCCCCATTGTGTCTGTCCATTTTTATTGCACTGCACTATTTACAAATGTAGTCAGAATTGAACGATCCCAGTTCCATTCTGAGCCAAGACAGCGTATCTCTGTCAGTTTATCTCATTGCCTTCATATGCTTCATTTCACTGTAGAATTAAAGGTGAAAAGGATTTTTCTCCTTTTGTCTTATTTGTTACCAAACTGATTTGAATGATTTCATATCCATGAAAATGCAAGAGAAATTAAATCAGCAGTAGCATGTGGTCCCAAGTGCCCAAGATAAGCCAGTAGCCTAGCCAGGATATAATTTAAAAACATTTTTCACTGCCTTGCTCTTGCATTAGCTGTTAAAAGTGTATGACTTCATGGAATGTCAGTAAGAAATAGTAAGTAAAGAGCAAAATAAAACATTTTTATTCACTCATTCACATAAAGAGCAACCAGTATCGGGACATAACTGTTGCACTGTTTAGTGTAATACATGGCAAGATCAGGAAAAGCTAACCAGGCTCAGTATATCCAGACAAACAGAACTAAATCCACCTTTAAAAAGGTTTCTCATGCATTTCATCTTCTCTTTCCATGAGGCAGTGAATTACCTCACTTAAAGCTTAATCTTTTTATTAGAAACAGTAATACTGTAGCAGTACTTCTGTTATAGCCAGAACATTTCTTTCAACAGATAATAGCTGTTTTTCCAGAACTGCTCGTTTCTGCTCTCTACAAGATTCTGGAGACTTTGAAATTCTGTTCTTCCTCAGATACTGTTTCCACTGATTTCAACTCAGAAGTAAAATACAAATATTCAAGTTAGAAGTAGATTTGTAATGTATTTATGGTATTCACTGGATACAGCCGTTTTACAATCTAATTGAAAAAAGCAAAAACAATTGAACATGGCACCATTATTTTTTTCTAGAATTCATCACACTATTTCTAACTTCAAAATTAGCAATGACACGAGTGACCTGAAGCTTTGCAGTTCTCAAACTAGATGAAAATGTGATAGCCAGAATCCAGAAGGCTGAACAACAGAGACAGGCCTAAAGACAACAGAGTTATACCTAAATTCTTTTCTTCCCAATAGTTTATTTAGTATTGTATTGAACAGTTAATCAATATATAGCCATCCATAAATGAAATCTGGCCCAAAACATTCATCTTCTGCTTAGACCTGCTTTTGGTGTCATCATGAAATTCACTAAACAGAACAGAACCCCTCTCCTTTTCTCAACCTTCTCACATCCTTACAGAGTGAACCTGGATATAGCCCTGAATTCACACAACTTTACAGTTCTGTTTTTGAGCCCAAAGGCATAACTAAGAACTAAGACGTGAATTCTGCAATCTATTAATGAAATTTAGTTATGATTGAAAAGCTACTTAACATTACTTATTGCTCATTCATGTTTTAACCTCTCAGTTGGAAACTTCTTGATACAATCTGTCACTATTCTAGGTGAAATACACTAAAGCTAAAGTTTTTCTGATTCTTTATATGGGAATGATAAGAGTTGCCAAATTGTGTACAAGAAATTTATGCTTTTGATGCTCACAATAGAGTACAAACATATTTTCTGTTATCCTGGTTATTCTTTCATCTCTCAGACTGTTCCATGGAATAGAATAGTTTTGGATTTCTAGCTAAAATAGTGTTGATAACACACAGCATTTTGGCTGTTGCTGAGCAGTGCTTTTACAGCATCAAGGCTTTTTCTCTTTCCTGCTCTGCTCCACCGCCAGTGAGGAGGCTGGGGTAGGCAAGAAACTGGGAGGGGACACAGCTGGGACAGCTGACACAGACTGGCCAAAGGAATATTCCAATGCCATATGACATCATGCTTAGCAATGAAAGTTCAGGGAAAGGAGGTGTTTCAATTAACAGTTATGTCTGCTGATGTCCTCCTTTCCAGGAAGTGGTTAAACATCTGCCTGCTAATATGAAGTAGTGAGTAAATTCCTTTCTATGCTTTGCTTGTGTGCACAGCTTGTATTTTGCCTATTAAACTGTCCTTATCTCTATCCACGAGTCTTCTCGCCTTCCTTCTGTTTTCTCCACATCCTGCAGGAGAGGGGAGTGAGCAAGCAATTGTGTGGGTGTTTGGCTGTTGGCTGGGGTCAACCCACCACATACATATAAATATTTCACATCTTATATCCTAAATTCTGATGCTAATGAGATCACTGTATATAATATTATAAAAATTGACATTATATATACAAAAATAGTTTAGAGGCACATCTTGCTCTCAAGCTGTACTGTTAGGATACTACTGATCTTTGCAAATATGAGTTAAAAATAGGAAAATGCAAACATAGCTCTGTGAAGTCCTACCATTCCACTTTCAAATCTTTGCTTGAATTCCAAAACTATGAAATCATCTGGTGTAGCATTCCATGACTGTTTACAATCATAGTTTAAATAGTCACTAAATTAAAAGTTTAAAGCTTTTTTTTCTTTCTTTCTTTCTTTCTTTTTTTTTGAGAAGAAAAAAATTCCATAGTTTGTTAAAACTTGTAATAAGTTATTGTTCTAACTTGTTTTCAACTTGAAGTTGAAATGTCTAGGGGTTAATGCTAGACTTCTCTGGGGTATCAAGTAGTTTTAAGACAAAATATTCACTAATCTCAAGGTCTCAATTTTCAAAATACTTTTTAAGTGTTGTAATATGCTGTATTTATAGCACAGTTGAACTGAAAAAATGATAAACATGCAATCAGTGATCAGAATCACTTGCAAATTCTGTGACAAAGGAGAAGCCATGGACTGTTTTTTCCTAATTTTTTAGTATCAGTATTATGGCATCCTTCAGATATAGGTAAAATCATACCAAGACCACGCTCCTCAGAGTGGATAATTAATGTGTATCTGATCTCAGTAAGGAGGCACATGCAAGCATTAACCGCATCTATATTTTGTAGGTAGATACATTAACTATTTGCAGTTAGTGTAGGGATCAAGATAAAATAAGAAGTTCAGTCAATAAAGTCTGTTGAAAATAAATTTTAAGCCCTACTACCAGGTGAGGAAGAAAAAAAAATAAAAAAAACTGAAGTAAGAATATGAACAGTTAATAGGCCTGTCAGGTTGAGATCATTTTTAGCCCATCCTTCTCCATTTAAGGAGTAAAGAAAAGGTTTTTGTTTTTGTTTTTTGTATAAATGCTAACAGTTCAACTTCATTTCATCAGCAAGGAAAGAAGCTTATTTTCTGTGAGCTGCTGTCTACTGGTAAATTTATAATTGATCATATTGATCACAGTTCTTTTTCCATGAGACTTAACTGTTAGAAAACTTTGACATCAATAGTAAATTAATCTGACAGAAGCATCAAAAATGTCTGTCCTTTCATTCTGAAAGTAGTAATTTACATTTGTGAAATTTATGTTACTTCTGTGGCAACTTGAACAGTGCTGCAATTAACAGTCTATAATGCTTTCCATGATAAATCTGTTTTTGGAGATTCATCATTCAGCTATAAATATTTATTCCACATTCAAATGAATCTCATCAATTGAGAGCAACTATTTATTACTCAGTAGACTAGAGGCAACAAAATCATTTTCATGCTTCTGTTACCCCATGATGACAAATTTTGAAATATTGTTCACTGCTGGGTTGTAAATTTGGGTTTAATTATTTATAGACATGGTAGCAAAGAAGGGCTTCAACTCTATCTCATAAACTCTGATTTAAAAATAAAGTAAGTTTAAAAGCAGTTTTGGCCTGTAGGTGGCAAGTCAAACTAAGATCACATTAGAAACTGCACCTGACATTGCACCTTGATTTTGTAATGTGTGTACTCTTTTGAACTAGGTTTGTTTCTTCTTTTTTCTTCGCTTTTCACATATTTTCTGCTCTTGGTGAACTATACTTGCCCTGTCTCCACCAATTTCTCCTTTTCTGGAGAGCTGATCTGTCTCTTTCAATCAAGGCACAGACACTGCCATATTCTTCCTTTTCCTGGATGAGGTATTTCACTGAATGAGGAGTGACAGAGAAAAACAGAAATGTTTTTTCTTCTTCTTTGGGCTGACCTTACTTCTTGGACTTTTTGTTGTTGTTGTCTCTTATCAAAGCAGCATCAAGTTTCTGAAGGTTGTGATTACAGCAGGTCATGCAATGGAAAAAGACAGGGAGAAAGCCTTTTGTCATCGTGAGACTGGGTCTCCTGTAGTCTGTATTTCACCTTTTACAGTGAATTAACAGTGTGCAGAAGTAAGGAAAAGGCTATACACCCTTCCTTCCCTGCTTTCATTTCTCCATCTACAGCTTCTCTTATTTTTTTAACTCCGTTTCATGGCTTGTTTGTTTCTGCCAAGTGCATCCTCTAAGTCTTGTGCATGTCTTATGCTTCTCAGATGTTTTTCTCTTGCTCCTAGCTCTCTTGCAGTTGTTCTCTCCCATTGGCCGTTCTTCTACTCCCTTTCAGTTCTCTCTGTCTTAGTCAGTTGCTTCAACTTCTTCCAAATTGTATCTGCTGAAACTGTTTTTCCTTGTATCTCAGCTTTTCTTCTGCTGGTGCTTCTTTTTCATTGCTGGTGCCCACGAAGCAGTGTAAGATACAAAAAGGTCTCCAACATTCTGGCGGCTATAGTCACAGTTCAGACAATGTCAGGCAAAGTAGAAGTCATTAAAAATAAGTTCTTATAGTAGGAAGTTTAGAAACCTTAGCTATGCATGAGACCTTTTTGTGCTTCCAATAGATATATACACATGATAAGAAATAGATGAAAAAAACTTCTTTTATTTTCTCATTGAAATAAAACAGCTCTTTCCCTGATAAAAACAAACAAACAAAAACCATAAAATTGTGTTTTAGACCAAATTAAAAACATAATTTTATTTAAAAAAAAAAAAAAGTTGTGTTACTGCCAACATGAAACATTGTATTTAGGGGGCATCAAACTCCCTACTACTCAACAAAGTGAATTTGCTCAATACTGTCAAAACTTCTTTCTATTTATCTGGTCAAAGCTGTTCACCAATTTTGCTCCTAATTCTTAAAACCTTTAATTTCCCCTGAAAATTGATTTTCATGAATTTACTTTCTGACTAATTCCATGGGCAAGGTCACAGATACGAAAAATGCTATGAAGTAAATCTGAAAATATTTTATTGAGATCGTGTGAGTGTCAAGGATGAAATTATAAGCTTCACTTGTAAGAGAGAAGCAGCAATATATTTATTGATACAATATGAGGGGAAGGCATCATGATGCCAAGTTTTGAAGTATTTCCATTCTTAACTAAACTTTAACCTGCCTGCTGTTTTTTATGACTTTAATAGGTACTTAGTTTTTAAAGAAGTATTTATTTCATGGCCAATTAAAGAGATGCATCAGAAAACTGAATTTTTTTCCAGAAAGAAACATTATGGTACAAGCTGTATATCAGCTCAATTAAGCACATACAACTCCGAAGATCTTATCTTAATCCCTGTGGTGATAAAACTGTAATTGTTCTGAGGGACTACAAGGGAAACTGTGACTCAAACAAGGACATGGAGTTCCAGTTGATCTCAGTTACTGTCATGTAACTAATTCTTTTGTCCACCATCTAAATTTACTGCTTCTCTTTCGCTGAGGATTTATCAATACCTCTTTTACATGATTTTTTTCATGTGGACCTATCAGTATCTAGTCTGCATTCTCAACCATACTGAAATAGTTGCCTTGATTTACCTGACAATTCTTTTGATAACTCAATTCATTACAGTATTTTAAATGTTTGAATTAGTTCAATGTCAATCATTAGTTCATTGTATCATCAAAAGATCAGATTTTACCTTCTCCTTGTTTTTTTTTAAATTTATTATTATTGTTGTTATTTTTAGATACAGACATGAAAGGCTAAACTTCTTCTCCAAGTACACATAAATGACTCATATTTCATGAAGACTTCATTTTGACATGGGCTTACAGCCTTCAGAAAAGTTACTCCAGACATATATTATCAAGAAAATAACTTTTTTTCCTTTAGTTTAAATAGTCCTTGTAGGATGAAAATATACTTAATGGCAACCAATTTATTTTTCCTGTTGGCAATGTATTAGATAATATCCTTCAACATGTGTAAAATGTGTTCACATTTCTCTGGAAATTTCTTTCTGGAACTCATTCTGCCATTCTGTCACGTTAAGTACTTATCTCTTTCTCTCTGCCTAGGGATAACTGTATCCGATATTAAGGACAGGAATTAATATAGAAAATATTCCTTTTTAAAACCTGAAAGTACAGTATGTTTTACTTTGAGAATCTCATGTTTCATCAGTTGATATGTGATTATGTTGCTTTGCCCCTCATCCTTCTCAGATTGTACTGTAAAAGTGAAAATTATAATACGAATCACAGCTCAATCACTTAAAAGAATGGGTGTATTTCTCCTGATATTTATTGCAAGAGAAATACCTAAAGGCAGGTTGATGAAAACACTTCCTTTATATCAGGTACACTATCTCAATA
Organism: Chauna torquata; assembly: GCA_013399475.1. Taxonomy (NCBI): domain Eukaryota; kingdom Metazoa; phylum Chordata; class Aves; order Anseriformes; family Anhimidae; genus Chauna; species Chauna torquata. The sequence continues at coordinate 65,682 of VXAL01016053.1, read as the reverse complement.
AATGATTGCCAAAAATGTAGACAAATAAAGAATTATTGTCAATATGCGGAGATGCTATTTCCAAAGTTATTCCCAGGATAAATGAATTTGCGAGTACTATGGAACAAAAAGGTCACTTGAGACAGAAATGTCCAAGTGGAAGACCCTTCAGGGTCTAGGCTGCCATCAGTAGTTATTTTATGTTACATGATCATAATTAATGCAACAATTACTGTGTTTCTAGTGATAACAACAGCTGGGATGTCAAAAGATATTGGTTTAAGTATTTGGAAGATGTCCAAGCCATCACTGGTCCAAGGAAAGAAAAGAAAAAGCTGAGATGGGTAACAGATTTGTATTCTGAGAAATAAGACATTTAAGACATGATTTTTCATTATTACCTTCTCCTAACTAATGGAATCAGGAGAAATCCAGTACCAATTGAACTTGTGCTCTCCCATATCTGAATGCAAAGATTTTTGGTCAGTGTTTCTGGTGCTAATGTAGAGGTGCTAATGTAGAGGAAATTAATATCAGCTGAGAATCTCACCAGAACTCATGATCATTTGTGGGCCAGAGGGAGTGCTGCTTCCTCTTGGAGCACAGTAGCTATAGAATGATATGGTCTGAAAATGTAGTAAAGACATGTGATGAAGGATACAAATCCCTTGTAATAATAACTGCAAGGAAGTTAGCTAACAGACTGTGGCTAAGAAACTGAGTACTAACAACAAGGTCAGGCAGTGGCTTAGGCAGTGTGAGGTGAGACTGTGTGCCTCTTCAAACCTACAAGATTTGAGGAGGGGGTGAAGTAGACTGACTGGAAAACAGCCAGGAGATATACCTTACCACTGTGGTAAGGGAGAAAACCTGTTTTTCCAGGCTGTAAGGGAGTTAAACAGCAACTCACAGTGGCTGGAGGCTTAAGGTGCTGTGATTCTAAATACCTGATAAAGACCTCTCTCCTCCTCTTTAGGGTTTATGTCATGTAATAATGCCCACTAAAAAAAAGGAGTGAGAGTTACAGTGAGAGTAATGTTTTGCTGTACGAACACTAAATGTGTTATAACTGAGCAGAGCTCTACTTAAAGCTGGATCAAAGGGTGAGTGTGATTAGAGACTTTAATTGCCCAGCACATGCAAGTATTTAAAAAAAAAAAAAAGCTAAAAGAGCTAAAAGATCTGTCAGTTCACTTAAAAGTATCTGTTACAGGCTGCAAAAGAAAAGGTAAAAGGTTAGAACATCTGCTCTTATGGCAAGCTGTTGTTACTCCCAGGAACAGCAAACAGGGTGGTGATAGCAGGGCTTTGCAATAAGTCAGCCATGAAAAAAGAAAAATGTCTGTACTTTTTGGATGGTTGTGATCCTTAACCCCATGAAAACTTCAAATTGTAGGTTTGATTGCAGAAGGTCATTGCATGCAGTATTAAATCTGCTTTTGTCTGAAACTGTGGGCACAGATCAGTTGTATTTAGTGAGGAAGAGTTGCATTATTGTGAAGGAATTGCAAAGAGAGGGCTCACGGAAGATAACTGTTGCAAAAAATTCATGTAGCTTTTCTGCATAACCTTGCAGCTATGAGTAGTTAAAAGTATAAGGATATTCTCCTCATTAGAACCATCATTTACAGACATGAACCTCAAGAACAGCTATCATTTGAAGGATCATTTGGAGATGTCCTAGGACAAACTGATAACATGACAAATTGGCAGGACCAATGATTTACACAAAAGACTGCCAAGGTAATCAACTATGAAATTGCTTCTTCCATTTGTGTGGTTCTTTTTCTTTGAGGCTGCTGAAAGGAGTAGGTATTTGCATGTTAGTAAAATGATTATGCTAAATTTTAACAAGGATATGAAGAACAGGATGAAGACAGTGGGTTTGAGAAACTACAGATCTATACAGTGTGAAAAGATAGAAAGCTATAATAAAAATTGAATTAATTAGTAGATACCTAAATAACAAATACTTAGTAGGGAAAAACAAAATGCAAGTTCTGTATAGGGAAATCTTACCTTCAAAATCTATTAGAATTTTTTGAAGAAATCAGGGAGCATGTGAGTATGGATAAATAGTTAATAGTATCCTTAGATACCTCATGGATGCTTGATACAGTTCCTCACCAAAGAAAAGAGATCTTCTGCAGGATCTACGGTAGCCGGATGCTCCTAACCATGTCTATCCTTAGGTCTGATCCCAAGCCAGCAACATATGGTTCTCAGCCCAAGCCATGGCCTAGCCACCCTTAGAAGTTCTGATGCTTTTTTAATATTTCCTGGCACCCCCTGTCTAGTAGGGGGACTGAATATTTTGGCTATGCTAGGGCAGAAGCAGTAGAAAGGACTTTTCCAGAGTCCTGAAAAATAATCTTACAGCCTGTCATGGTTTTGGCTGGGACAGAGTTAATTTTCTTCGTAGAGGCTCACACAATGCTGTGTTTTGGATTTTTGATGAAAATAGTGGTGATGTTTTTGGTTGTTGCAGAGCAGTATTTACATAGAGCCAAGGACTTTTTTGCTTCTTGTGCTGCCCTGCCAGTGAGGAGGCTGGGGGTGTGCGGGGAGCTGGGAGGAGATATAGCCAGGGCAGGTGACCCAGACTGACCAAAGAGATATTCCACACCATATGGGGTCATGCTCAGCCATAAAAGCTGAGGTAAAGAAGGAGGAAGGGGGGGACGTTGGGAGTGATGGCGTTTGTCTTCCCAAGAAACCATTACGCATGGTGAGCCCTGCTTTCCTGGCAGTGGCTGAACACCTGCCTGCCCATGGGAAGTAGCGAAATAATTCCTTGTTTTGCTGTGCTTGCGTGTGGCTTTTGCTTTACCCAGTAAACTGTCTTTATCTCAACCCATGAGTTCTCGCACTTTTGCCTTTCTGATTCTCTCCCCATCCCACCTGGGGAGAGTGAGCAAGCAGCTGTGTGGCACTTAGCTGCCTACCGGGGCTAAACCACAACACAGCCACTATGCTTTCACTGGGACAGAGTCTTGTTCATAACCTGTGTAGGAAAGCAGGATGACCCCAGCAGTACGCAATGCAAGTCAAAGCAAGGAAAGGACAAGAAGGGATGTTCCATATCAAATGTTTTCATGCAACTGGAATTTCTTCACACCCCTCTATGACTTACGTATTCCATTGCAGTCACACTAAAAATAATGCTGCAGAAACCCCTTCCGCGGCCACCACTTGTAAAGCCTTCCATTGGGCTAAAATCTGTAGAATCTAGAAGAAAACATGGACCACAGGGAGAATCTTGCAGACCAATTCAGCTTAAATTTTGTCCTATAGGCTTCAAGGGAGTGAGCATATGAATCCTGACTTGTTTTCAAAAGACAGGCTGTCTTGAAGTAATTTGCTCATCTGCGTTGTTTCCTCCAAAGGGCCTAGTCCTCAGCAGGAACAGCGCAGAGCTTAGAGTTTTTACTTTAGATTAAAAAGGTAAAAGCCAAAACTTCAACGAAACAGTGGCCACAGGCAAAACTTATAGCACATTGGATGTTCTGATCAGAAAGCCAAATTTAACTTTATGCCTGATTCAGAACTAGCATTGTCAATACAAATGTGAGCAATCTAATTCTTCTGGAGTGCAGGCTTTAAGATTTTATTAATGTTGCTTACAAGTGTACTTGGAGCCTTTTGCGAATAAATATTTATATGTAAAGACAGAGAGAGCAGATACAATGGAGTAGCCTTGTGCACCCTCTAGTGGTATGCTACAGATTTTAAGGTTTTGTTTAAATCTCCAGCTTTTAAATAGCCTTTCTGTGTATCAGTGTGTATGTTCTGTGTTCAAATGCACACAGTTGCTTTTGCTCATGTTTTCTTAACCATCCTTACATCCTGACTACTAGGAGATTAATAACGAGCAACAATAACAAATAAATGACGGATTTTCAAAAGTTAATTGTTGGCTACAATTGGGTAGATCTGATTTAAATAAAGAAGACCTAGTAGGGCATGTCCTTTTAGAATGAGCCTTATCCTCTAGGCAGAGGTCTCAGAAACCTTGTAAAAATGGTTTCTTCATCAGTCTTTTCAATTTTACCCTCATGGGTGTATAACTGAGTATAGTTCTTAATACATGTTAACATAAACATCTGTGATGCTTGCCCATCACCCCAGGAAACAGATAAATTAATTAGACTCAAGGTGGTTGGGAGTGAGAGGGTGTTAAGTACAGGATTCTGGAGGAATCAGGAGTGGAGAATAGACTTGTATTTTTATTAACAGCCATATTTCTGTATCTTTGCAACTGTTTGCTTACCTGCAATATTGTACCACTGCCTCAGGATTTGTTTGTCTAACTAAGGTTTCAGAGGATTAGTTTTACTGCAGAAAGTTTCAGACCTGGGCATACCTGCCAATCCTTGAAACAACTCCGAAATCTATGGTAAAAACAGCAGTGTCTAATTTTATGCTTCTTGAACAGTTAGGCTGTCAAACCTACCTGTCTTTATCATAATGTTTGTCCATCTGAGTTTGGCAAATGCTGTTTATCTGAGCTTTCAGTCTAAATTCTGCCCCACAGGATGACCTATATACAATGACATAAATGGTTGGAGTGGGAGCAAAAGATACTGCCTGGAGCTCTCTTAGTCTTGTGTAAGTGGTCATGTGGCAAGCTTCCAAAGTCTGTGGGTCAGAGTTGAGTTTATAAAACATTAACTCCTTGCTTTCCAGTAAATGTGGGAAAATTTCCTACTGAGTGGTTCAGCTGTAGGCCACAGAGCAGGTGCAGCCTTAGCCCAGTTTGAACAGCTGCTGTGGCTGGTGCTTCAGCTGAAATGCTTTTGTAGTTCCCAGGACTGCAGTGAATTCTCTTGCATTTGCTAAGCTTTTGCCTGTTTTTCAGCCAGGTCTGTTCATTAACTGGAACTGGCCAGACAGCCCTGAGCAACACTATGTGAAATACAGGCCCAGATCTAGGAGGGTCAAGGGTCAGGAATAGAAGCTTATTCATTTCCTTACAGGAAGAAGGGAAAATTTTTTATTAGATTTGATTAGCCAACATCATAATTTTATCCCACTATTGGTGCATGTTGTGTTCTGATTTTGAAGGAAATGAATACTTTTAGTGACTCTTAAAAGCCTCATTACAAGTTAAGCTTTAATTCTCAGTAGTAGGCAAGATAAGAGGATACTGAAGCCAAACCAGTTTGGTCTCTTGCAGATTGTTTGCTATTTCATGTAAAGTTATTAATGAAATGTAGAAAAATGGTCCTCAAAGTTACGTTTTCTTTGTTACATGTTTGTAATATAGCAATTTTTTCAGGAATACCAAATGCTTTGTGCTTCTCTGCATGCTCGTAGAGTCCTTTTGTTTTGGGGTTGTAGTGCTTTTTGTTCTGGTGCATAGCTCACTGGAGAACCTGTATTTCAGTGCAGCTTTTGTCCAGGTATTAGTGACACAAATGTTACAAAAGTGTGTATCAAAGATTGGATATTGTAGCAGCTTTTGTGATGGAACGGCTAGATAACTAAAAAACTGTCCTGTCATATGTTCTTCTTGGAAGTAACTGGAAAGAACGAATCTCACTGAAACTGCAAAATAAGTTCTGCAGTCTTTCAACTGTAAATGCAGAACTGCAGTTAGCAATTTTAAATATTTTAGAAACACACTTTCTGTCCTGTCTTTACGTAAATCCTTCTTAAACTGGTTAAAAGTCTATTGGTATTGTATTGGAATGCAGGATGTGTTTATCTATCGTTTGAGCTCCTTCCAAGCCAAGTCAGAAGAGTTTCTTAAATTTCTGTATTATAGAAATTATGTGAGGTGAGGGATGTGATACATTTGGTTTAGTATGTTTTCCTTGAACTACATACACTGTTTCATACAGTAGAAATGGTGAAAAAGGTGATGAGCTACAACTGAAGCTGGTGAACTTCTTAGTGGTAAACTAGCAACATATTTTAGACTCCCTCCAGCATGACTGTTCAAAGTAGTTTTTATCAGTATATTTTCTGTTGGAGAATATGAGGGTGCTGATGAAATGTATTGAGACTGAATGACCCTGAAGTGAATAGCTGAAATAAATGCTATTCTCTTTTATTGCCATTCCTTTTCATTGTATTGTATTTTACATAGGCTTCATCCATGTGCTGGGAGGAGTCCTGAGTTTTCTGTCAAGCTTGAGCATTGGTTTTAGTGAGGGAAATGTTATGAAACAGTGTCTTATATTGGAGATAGAGTCCAAAGCAACAGTTCCACCAAATAAACTAACAAATCATCTATCTCCTCGTGCTGCTTGCACCTCTCCCTTTTTTCTTTATTCTGGTAAGTTTTTGCAACAATCCTGTCCTTGTGTTTTAATGCTAATCTATTTAAAATTTCTTCTTCATTAGCCTGGTTTATCAAGCTTGTGTCTAAAGGCACATGAGAGAGCAATGCTGTTACATCTAATGAAAAGGAAAAGTAGCCTGATCTTAATCTAAATAAATGCTATTAAATGGAAAGAATTATTGTTACATTAACAATTACACCTGGAATAAATTCAGTTATCTATGACCCCTAGCTATAACTCATAATATATCACGCTATGACATGACAAGTTCTGAAGTACCTAATAACGGTATTAGAAAGTTGCTGTAGGAACAGATCTGGTTTTAATACAAGAGAGAAATGGCACACAAAATGAATGAAAAGTTTGTTCCATATACAAACTAATTAGAAAGTTTGATACCGAAACTGTTATACTGATCAAGATTTTAGAGCTCTTATTTGCTAACAAGATATTTTACAATAGCTTTTAATAACTTAAAAAACAAACAAACAAAAAAACAACCTATAGTAATGACTGCACCTAAATGTGGACGGAAATATTCTCTCAGTCAGTGAATATTGATTTCTCAAATAACACCTATGTGGCAGTATACATGTTATCATGTTATTCGCAGTACATACATATTTTTGTGTAAGTTGGTGACATTAGACAATATAAGTTTGTTTGTACAGTGATTGTATCATATAGGCTCAGATCTCATGCAGTTTGGATGAAATTTTCTTGAGTTAAAGGTTGTTTTCTGCAATAGCTACAATTCTTGAATAAGAATCATGTAGTTCCTGGATTTTGAGGCATTTTTCTTGATAAGCTGATATAATGGGGGAATCAATGTATTATTTATATTTTACTATCTAATTGTTAGATCCTGACGTACTCAGCTCAATATAAGTAGCAAGTTACTCAGTGAGACCCTTCTGGAATACAGTGCTACTCATTGTGAAGGCAGATGCCACTAATTGGTTCCATGTGACAGAGCTTGAAAAGCAGCTTATAATGGCTATGCCATGAAGCTGGCAAAATCAGCCTTAACTTTGACATTTGAGTACTTTAGTGAAGATTTAAATACTATTCTTGATAAGCTAAATTTAATATATAGATTTTTAAACCTTTTCCTCCCCCCCCCATTTTTGTACTGTCATTAAACTTGAAACCTGCCAGGAGTTCAAGAATAATTCCTAGAATTTAAGAATATTCTTGCTTTAGTGTGGGGACTGGGGTATTTAGCAATACCAATGCTTATGTTATTTAAAAAAATTGTACAGTCTTGAAATTTTTTTTTAATAGGATTAGTCTATTCAAATACACACCATTTGACAATTTAACATTTTTTTCCAATCACAAGGCTATTTAAAATAATAAGAAATTTATGATGTATTTAAATTTTGTAGTGATTTGCTTTCAAGATATGTTTGTAAAAATCAGAACATTTGTGCTTGTGGGTGGCCATTCTTTTTCTTTTCATCCTTTATTCTCTGGATAACAACACTGCAGTTTGAGTTCCTAATGCTAAAAGAGTAAATACATTCTTGCAATGCCCAGTGAAGAGGATGAACCTACAGACAGTGGGTGTGACAAGTAGAAACTAACCGGTCATTTGCCTGACAGATTTCTCAGATTTTGTGCATGGGTTGAAAAACTGGCAATGTTGGCACTTGTGTACGAGCTGCATTTACACTGCTACGTCTTGGCCTATCTTTTGCTTGCTCTGTTTTTTCCTTCCCCCCCCAAGTTACTGTGATCTCCAGCCCATTGTGACTTATGTCTAGACATGCAGTCAAGAGTGAGAGAGAGAGCAGGAAAAGCCATGTACTGAAGCAGGGATGTTTACCACTTGTACTAGTCAATATACTGCCCAGCTGCAGCATAGCTTTATGGTACTTCCACCAAGTATGCAAGCACTGTGCGCCTTTTCTGTCATGTGGCATCAGAAATACAAGCAAAAAAATCAGATTTTTCTTTTTCCTCCTATTTCAATGATCATGAGCTAGTGTTGGTATAGGCAGCAATAAGAATATTTTAAAATAAAGGTGAGGCTTTCAAGGTGAGAGGCTTTCACTGAATAATTAGTTCTTATTATTTCTGCCCACATGATGGCAGTATATGTTAATCCAAACCAAGAAAATTAAAAACAAATTGCAGCTTTTCAACAACAAAGTTCTACTGCACCCGCACCCC
>VXAL01016053.1:40551-55885 GCA_013399475.1 Chauna torquata | reverse complement strand
TTAATCTGTGGTAAGAATACGAAAAGTCTAAACAGACAGACTATTGAGATATTAGCTGCAAAAAAGTTTAGGCATTACTTCAGAAGAATTATGACCAGGAACAAAATCTATTGAATCTGTCAAGCTCTTCATCCATTTGTAAGTTGAATCAAGGGAGTTCGAATGTGCTTGGGGTCTGAGTGTGTTTACTGGGTGGAATCAGAGAACATTGCCAGTNTTTTTTTTCTCCTCCTTTTTAGTGCTGTGTTCAGTCTTAACAGATGTGATTTCTCTCTTCTTTTCCTTGATGTTTTATAAATGAGGAATTGGGGTGGTATTGCTTTATCTGCGCAGCTTTGTTTCCTGAAAAACCTGGGCTTGATGGTATGGCCAGAGAGCTGTTTTGTGACATGTACCTGCAGATACGAAGCTAAAAAAAATGGGAACTGAAGCAGCTAAAATGTCAGAGTGAGTAATCTGTGGCTACCTTTGCTTANCCTAGGGATTATTACTCTACTTCCTATGGTTCATTGTAAAGCATATCATGGTTAACATATCTTCTTATAACTCATCTCTTGCTACTATATGTAACATGCTGTATAAGCCCTTGCCCTCATTGTTTGCACTCTGCAGGTATGTAGGAACTAATTGTGGCATGCAATGTTCCTGTATGTTTGGTGTTACCACTCAAATTACATTTGAAAATAAAACACCAAAAGAGTTTTGTGGTAACTCGCTCTTTCCTGTGTCTACATAGCATTGGCAATACTAATGGGAGAAGTCCTGGTATCTTCAGTGGCTGGGAAGTTTTCTGACTATGTAATTCCTGTAGACTTAGAAATCATTTGTTTTGTTTTACCCTTACTCATCTCACACATGTCTCCATTTAGAATATCTCACTTTTTTGCTCTGTGGGTAGCCTACAAATATCACCTACCTCTCAAAATTGCCTATCAAAACTGCATGCATATTGTCTCTTCCCACACCCCACCTCTTGAATAAGGAAATAATCTCAATTGCCCACCAGTACACTCCTGTGTGGTCAGACTAGACTTATTTAACTGGCATTCCTCTCACTCACTTTACTGAGCTATTACGTAAGGAAGTTTTCCCATTATTTAACCCTTTAAAATGTGCTGTTTAGTAGAACCCAGGGATTATCCAAGACTAGAGTCCCCTGTACTAGGCCCTGTTCATTTGAAGAATAGGAGAGAATCTCTTTCTTGAAGAGATTAACTTGAAAAAGTAAAACAAAATTGAGGTGCAACTTCCACAAAAATCTAGGAAAAAATATGACTGTTGCAAATAGGGATAGTGTGACAGTGTTTTGGGATGAGCTGAGGTGATAGCAGACAGCATTCCCAGAAAGATAAATATGGTGGAAAAGGGGGTACATTAGACTGGAGGGGGAAGGGAGGCTGAAGAGAATAAGGTGGCTGTTTATTTTCCATGCACTCAAAATGGTGCTGACATTCACTTAAAAAGTATACAGAGTTATCAGAATGCCTAGGGTCCTTGATTTGTGATTGTTCCCATAGCTTGATTTCTTTCTATACCTTGTCCCCAAACTGAGGCAGATTTTGTGTGCTAGCTAACAATGTGAAGAGGCAGAGGGAAGCCACGTACCTGTTTGGGCTTGGTATATATTTACTCTGGACATAGCATGATATGATGTTTGAAACTGAAGATGAAGTGTTTTTTGGTTGGTTTTTCGTTGGTTGGTTTGTGTTAAATTATGTAGCTGATGAAATTGTAAGGCAAGATTAACCAAATTCATTGTATTATTGCGGGGTGTGGCATGGGGTGCATTTTGCTCTAGGCTCTTTAAAACTACTTTAAAGGTGTAAAGCTACCTTTAACACTTACAGAACAATACTGGTGCAAAGTGATAGCATACTCCTATAAAGCAGCATATTTTAAGGATAGAGAGCTGATCAGTAACTTTTCAATATTGTGCTATGAAGATGATTGGAAAAGCAATAAGTACTACTGTAATGTTCAATGTGGTTCTATGTTGCCTGCAGATACGCAGGTGAGATATTAGGAAACTAGCATGAATGAAAGACACCAGCTTTAGGTGAGCAACCTCTAGAGTTCTATGCCTGTTAAAAGGTGAATATACAACTACCAGATGCATTCTATATTGCTATTCTCTTGTTTTGCCAGGGTTGGTGAGTAGAAGATTCATGGTTTAAAAAATAACCTATATTGGTTGTCTCTAGGGAGAGCCATCAAGGTTGTTCAAAGGGAGCAGATTGCTACAGACCTGGCAGAGTTGTGCTACCTAGAACTCCTAGGGATGTGAATTGTATGAAGGCGGCATGTGGACTGGTTAGATCTGGGTACAAACGTGACTTGAGTGTCATTGGTCCATCTTCCTCTGTGATTTGCAATTATGTATCTCCAAAATTACAAAAGAAAGTTTCTTATGATAGTTTTCTGTTCTAGAATAAAGGAAAATGTACTTCATAGGTCTAGTTTGTGGGGGAAAAAAATCATTTGACCAGCTAATGTGTGTATGAATTATGCTGATATTGAAATAACTATCACCATCTCTTAAAATAAACTTCTCAAAGTATGTTCTTTTGTTTTTACAGAGTTGCTGAATTGAGTATTTATGCCTGTATATTATAGAATGTGAAATTTTCTTTCTTATATAAAGCAAAACCATTGCATTTTGGAGAAGCCCCATTGTTTTGGGGATTGGTTCTCTTAACATGCTGTTATGCTGTTGTAAAATAACCTTGGACATAAAATCATGAAAGAGAAATCTTTTAAAGACTTTCAAATCAGCTTTAAAATTGGGAAACATGGGGAAAGCTGAACAATTCATTTTGGAAACAATACATTTGAAGGTAATTAAGAGGGTAGAATTAGCCCCAGTGATAGTATTTCCTAAATATTTCAATGGAGGTTGGAAGGGATTTGTTTATTGATACAACTCTTTACTATGTATTAGGAAGTGCTCCTAGAGAAAATGGTTAGGTATTTGAGCATCTCTGTATCATTTCCATAAATGTCTTTTGGTATTCAAGTTGCAGTCATGTTTTCATACATTTGTTCAGATAGAAGTGCTACTGGATGCTGTGCTCTAAGAGAATTGTTTCTTCATCTGTGGGAGGTGGTGTTTTTTTCTTACTTGTTTTTCCTGTATATATGCACTCCTACCATTAACAGCGTATAAGCAAGTGAATTCTACGTTGCATCCAAAATAAATTTCATCCACTATTTCTCTGAGCAACTGTCTGATTAAAAAGTTCCAATTCCTTATAACCCACTGTAAGAAAAGATAGCTGCTGATTACTGGCTGGCCTGTGACTTTGACAGTGGGTTAGAGAACCTGCTAACTGCGAGCTGCTGTTTAAAATTCGATGTAGTACACTGCAACCAAACAGTAATTGGTCTGTGACAGTTCTGAGAGATTAGTTTGGTGTCCTTCCAGTCCCCAGTGAGTAAAATGCTTGGCTATTGCTGCAGTTGGCAGTAGAGGGTAGCCTGGGGATCTCTTCTTACATCCATTGGGATTTCTTTTGTATAGACTCTTTCCCTCCTCCCTAAACTAGCTTAGCGAGCAAACAGGATGTTTCTTGAACTAAGGAGTAACTTGGAGATTGTCCTTTCTCCTGTCATCCAGTGCATGGGTGTGTCTTGAAAAGAGACTATTAATTGGCTGTTACTTTGCATAAGGGATACTCAGCTGCAGAAGTACCCCTTTATGGGCCTCTGCTTGCTTATGTAGTTCAGAGAGGCCTTGGGGCTTCTTTGACCTAGTTCCCTGCATAGACTAATGGGAGTACTGCTCTCAGGCTCAAAGATTGCCTTTGTTTATAGCTTTCACTAGCACAGTGGAGAGATTTGACTTTGGTGATCTTGGCATGGAGAAAATAATAGATCGGACCATCCTCTTGCTCTCAGCGGTAAGACCTTTAGGATGGAAACACTCCATTCTGGAGACTATTGCACAATAATAATAATATTTCATTATAGTGTCAATTAAATCTATTTAATATGCTGTAGAATGGCACGATCTCTGCGGCACTGGAAGTCTTTGTTTTCCTTGTTAATTCACATAACATAAATGCTGCTTAGAATAACTATTTTTTCATATATAATCTGATCAAACGAATTGATACTAATTCAGTGTCACATTGAGTTCAGTGTGGGTCACAGAATACAGTAGTATGTATAATTTTTGTGATTTGTAATATAATTTCATGACTAAACACTCTAGTGTACATCATGCACAAAAAATAACTAACTCCTGGCTAAGTAGCAGCATAAAGATGATGTCTTCATTCAACTGGATGTGAATATTAGCTTTGTATGTTTGTTTTAGTGCAGAAATGAGGGTAGATTGCCTGCTGTATCCTAGTAGCCGGGTAAAAAATGACAGTGTGGCCACAGCCTAATCACTAGTGTAACTGGCACAATGCTACACACTGTGCAAAGCAACACCAACAGCGTGGTGGTTTCCATAAAATTGGGCTGAATTAAAATTCTGTAAGAATGGTGTGGAAGTTCTGCTGCACAGTCCATCAGTAGTTTCATTCAACTTGAAGGAATAATTTATTTATCTACGGGTGAGAAAACAGAAGAATTGGACCCTATGAAAAACACCTTTTCAACAATTTGAATATAAAGTAATTTTGTTTGATTTTCTGTATCTGGAAAGCCAAATTTCTGTATGAATCCATACCTATTTTGTAGAACTTGTAATGGTAAACAGTAATATGCTATGTGTATACACATGTGCACGCATGTTCTACAACACTGTAATTGCCTAATTACTCTTCCCTTTCCATAGAGCTGATGGAAGTGTCTGTAGATACTGTTAGTTTCTCTGCTGATTTGTTTGTGGCAATGAGATTCTTTCTGCTTTTGTAGATCTGTTTGTTTTGTTTTGAATGAAAATTCTGAAGCAAAATAGGGCCCTTCTGTCTTAAAACATGAGGGACTCTTGGAGGAAGTTGAATTGTTTCGTTTTTTTCTGTCTTGTTTCTAGTATTTTCTTGTGACAGTACATGACTGAATCTAGTGCAATATTGAGCAATAATCTAAATAAGCATCAGTGGTGAAGTGAGAGGGACAAGCTATGCGCACTGCATAATACTACTGTCTATGCATACTGGAATTTGTTGTGTTAAACTTAATGTTGCTGCATTCAGGCAGGTAGCTTTTGATTTTAGTGGCTTCAATGCAAACTTCAACATGCCAGGAGCAGGGTGGCCACCTATAGTGCATTACAAAATGCAGCTTAATTCTCTTTCTGCAAGAAGGCAGCTGATGGATTATTATGACAAAACTACTCTTAGCCATAGAAAAATGCCAACAGTTTTAGACAAAAAAAAAAAAAGCATTAACCCATGTATTCCTCTCTCTTCTGAGAGAAGATGCTCCCTTTACTAGCTGTCTGTCCTGCATTTTCAGGTTTTTATCAATTTTACATTTTATTTTAACTTTTCAAAATAGAATAGTGAGAATATTTTTTTATAAAATGTAAGGGGACTTTTTGCTAGACATTGGTGTTTCCTCTGCACAGAACAGTTTGAATAATAGAATGATTCTGTTCTAATGTAGTTGTAATTCTTCTGTTTAAGAAACAAAAATCCAACAGCTGTTACCAGTGCCTGAGCAAAAAAGGAGAAAAGGTGGCATGCAAAGTGGAACTGCTTTTTTTTGGTGCACTGCTGAGCAACATTCATCTGCATATGTGTTAAATAATACTTCTATTAACTGCCTTCTGATTCTTGACCAAATAAAGGCAGTACACTAACTGATTAAATGTGCTCTTATCAGAACTGCACTTCCTGTTTGAGGGGGAAGCCTTCCTGAAGGACAAAGAAAACTTTCTACATTCCAGAGGAGGATTAGAGGGGGAGAATTTAGGTTGTTTTCTGTTGGACATAAGTTCTTTATGGTTAGTTAATACACAGGTCAACAAAAAACAATCAGTTAGTAGGTCAATTAACTGTGTCCAGTTATGAATTAATAAAGAAGTCTCAAACATTTGATATAAACGAAAAGAATCCTTATCCAATACTGATAATAGTGAAAAGAGCATGACTTTTTTTAGCTAGTTATGCTGGATCCAGTTATGCTGGATCGTTCTTGGCCAATGCATCCCGTGTGTGATGAGAGCATAGCTTTCCTTACGGAAACAGTGAACATCTCTCTACAGAAATAACTAAAATTGTGAAATAGCAGAAGCTGAAGCTTCTTTTGGTTTGGCTAGATGAAACAGTGACATGCACTCAGGTAGAGAGCATATAGTGTTCTCTTACACAAAGCTTGTCACATTGTGTGACCTAATATTTTGAAGGATCACTGTTATGTTAAAAACTGTACTCATTTGTAGCTTTAGTATTTTTACATCTGTAATTGCATCTTGAATACAACTTGTGAAACTGGCTTTCAGCAGGTGAGCATCCCTCAAACGATAGCTGAGTGCATACATAATGCACGTAGAAGGCATTCTCTTAGATTGCCTTAAGAATGCAGTGTGGTGATGGTAGTAGAATTTAAAAATAATAATCTGTAAATATTTACTGCAAATATTAATCTATATGTCTTCAAGGACACAAAATATGAGTGGGAGTAGCTGTAAATATCTGAGACTAGAAGTAACCATTGAGGCTTAATGGAAGCGTATGTCTTCTGGGACAGCAATTCCAGAAATTGTAGATAAGCAGTAGCTGGACTTCCTTAAGTCGAGCATGGAGCTTTAATTCTACCCCACTGACATTCACAAAACTGCATTGATGCAAGTTTTTGCTTTCCTTTTGGTACGAAGTGGGAACACAGTCCAGCTCTAGGATACTGGTGTTCTAAGCAGCCAACATGGCCTTACTGCCAAGCAGTGTTATTTTGTCATGAATGCTTTGCTGCTCTAGGTAGTCATTTGGAAGGGGTTGATGATCTTGACCACATTGTTTACTTTGCTACCCGTTTCCCTTCACTTTGGCACTTTTCAATATTTGTTCCACAACAGTCAAATGTGATCAAAAAAAGTAGGAGTTGAGAGATGGGCATTGATTTTGGTGTTTAACTATTACTCCTGGTGGGTGGAAAATCAATTGTATTAAACATCAAATATTCCAATTTCGTCAAATTAGCCTGAGTGTAAGGCTGAGAGTAAACTTTCATTATTTTGTCATATTGAGGATAAAACTTGCAAAACAAAACAATACCATATTGCTCTCAATAACATTCAGTTACCTAACCACCATAACAATATGGCTCTTTTAAAAACACACTGCATCATAGTTACAGTAAGAATCTCTTTTCTCTTCAGTATGTCCTTGGACTGATGCTGCATGAAGTAATTCAGTGCAATGAATTTTTAACATGAAACAGTTTTGGCACAGGTGTTCATCAGTTGTATGTTTATGTTGTAAGGAACACCTATTTTCATTGTTTTAACAGCATAAATCTGGTATAATAAATCTGGTATATATAAGTCAAGGGTGCCACATCAACTCATGTTGATTGCATAATTTCCAAACAAGAATTTAATTAGAATAAAACAGTTGCATAGAATCTGAATCAATGAGGTATGTTCTGCCCCCAGCATCTTGTGTCAATAAGGAATGGATAGTTGGGACTGACATGTGAAGGTATGACTTGCCCACAGCCTCAGTAAGAGGATCCTGTGGACTAAAAGAGCGTAGTTCTCTGGTGGCAATCTGGTACTGCAGTGGTGTTGGTGTCTGGCGGTTTGTCTAAGTATAATAAAATATCCTCTTCTTTTCATATAGCAGCACTGCATGAGAAGTAGTTCACTGAATTTACTTTTAAGTGTTTTGGTTTCACTGTGAAATGCTCCCACACACAATTTTACGGGAATGTCTGTCTTCCAGTTAGGCAGAGTTGTAACTAAAGAATTCCCCTCTCCCATTACTCCTGCCCAGTGGGGGAGGACAGCATATGTACAGCAGGATCTTTTTTATGTTGGTCTGTAGGTGGAAGTGCCCTGCAGCTAGATACTGGTTCTGTGAGGAAACTTGAGCAATAAAAATATTTTATGCTTTTACCCACCCCATTATTCAACAAAGATATTCCTGCAAGTGTGAAGTGATTTCTCCAGCAATGCTTCCTTCAGAGACAGAGTAGTAAGAGACGTATTTGGCACTGCAGAAAGAAGGGGTTAGAAGGCTGTGGCTGTCTTTTCTGATTTGACAAATTTTCTGTGCTACTTTGTGGCAGTACATGACTGTGCTAATGTTTCACTTTGTGTTTGCAGGTAAGAGGATAATTGTGAGTTGTTAATATTGGGGTTCTGGCTCTGAGAATTTACTTGGGTGGTAGCACCTTCAGATTTGCAGCTCCCACTTTGAAAATAGAAACAAAACCATGGAGCATGAACAGCCAAGCAATTTGTTACATGAAAGAATGCTCTGAGATATTCAAGATTAATTCTGTCTCATCTAAATAATCAAGTAATAAATTGTTATATAGTCAACTAGAATTAAATTCAGTCCTATGTAGAAACAAGTTCCTGTGCTTGCAAATAGGACTAGACTTTGCTAGTGTAAGTAGTTGATGGACTTACTAGTAAACCAGTATTTAAGAGCAGATGATGTCAGGTGTATTTCATAGAATCATAGAATGGTTTGGGTTGGAAGGGACCCTTAAGGATCATTGCAGTTCCAATCCCCGTGCCATGGGCAGGGACACCTCCCACTAGACCAGGTTGCTTAAAGCCCCATCCAGCCTGGTCCTGAACCCCTCCAGGGATGGGGCATCCACAACTTCCCTGGGCAACCTGTTCCTGTGCCTCACCACCCTCATAGTAAAGAATTTCTTCCTAACATCTAATCTAAATCTAGCCTCTTTTAGTTTAAAGCCATTACCCCTTGTCCTATCACTGCACTCCATGATAAAGAGTCCCTCTCCAGCTTTCTTGTAGGCCTCCTTTAGGTACTGGAAGGTTGCTGGAAGGTCCCCCTAGAGCCTTCTCTTCTCCAGGCTGAGCACCCCCAACTCTCTCAGCCTGTCTTCATAGGAGAGGTGCTCCAGCCTTTTGATCATCCTTGTAGTCCTCCTCTAGACTTGCTCTAACAGGTCCATGTCTTTCTTGTGCTGGGGGCCTCAGAGCTGAGTGCAGTCCTCCAGGTGGGGCCTCATGAGAGTGGAGTCAGGGGGGGACAATCACTTCCCTCGACCTGCTGGCCACGCTTCTTTTGATGCAGCCCAGGATATGGTTGGCTTTTCTGGGTTGCAAGCACACAGTGCTGACTCATGTTGAGCTTCTCATCAGCCAACACCCTCAAGTCCTTCTACTTGGGGCTGCTCTCAATGATCTATCTCTGTCAAAAGAGAAAAATTATGATACATCACCATTGGTGTCCACCTCTCTATTAAAAACATATAGAAATCTGCCTCTGAAGGGATTCAGATGCCAATCTGGCTTAAACCTGGTCCTTGGAAACCCACACCTCACCCTTAGTATCCAAACTGTACTATTAATCTATCCATTTTTAAAGAAAGAATTATTTTTCAGGCAGCTGTAAGTATTTTGTACAGTCATAACTACTTTGTTTTCTGCACTGACTGCAGGGTTGAAAAACAAACAAACAAAAAAAACAACAAAAAAAACCCCTCAATGTAAATGAGTCAGTCTTGGAGAACTTGCTTAGTTATTGACCCTCTTATACCTAGTTCTTCTCCCTTTTAATCATCTCTAGCAGTAACATTACAATATCTCCCCACAGACATTCACCTACCGTGGTATAAACGCTTGAGCTAGTGCTCAAATGCTTATTTCTAGCAAAGCTTAAAACCGGAATGTTGTTCTAAAGTTCTTGGGGTGTCTATTTTTCGTTTGAATAGCCACAGACTATAGTCTCTTCTTCTTAAATAACAAAACACTCCTCTGAATTGCTATTTAGAGAAGCCTATGGCTGACTGGGGGCGTGTGGGAGAAGGAGAATTCAGTTGCCTTCTGTGCGTTAACATTTCTTTGACTAGGAAGTGTGTCTGATACCCATTGTAGTAAATGCATATCAATGAGGCATGTCAGTCAGGCTGTCTTTCCTTGCACAGTTTGTCCAATAGCCAGATGTTTATGGAGCAAGAGCATGAACTGCCCAGGCTCTGTCACGGGCAGTGAAAGGCAAGATTGCCTGGCTTACCCAGGAAACCTCTTGACAGAAGCAGCGTGATGTTTCTGCAACTTCGTATATTTACTTAAAGAGAGGCAGAGCTGTCCGCCTGTTTTTTTTTTCTTTTTTTCCTTTCTGGAATGTAGTAAAACAGTTCATAAAACATACAAAATGGGTTTTCTCTGCATTTCCTTCCCTCACTGCTCCCCTTGCCCTAGCTGCCTGCTTCATGATATGTGTATGCAAGGCGAAACATGGTTCTCAGCACTGCTGGTTTTTCTACCAACCTTCTAAGCAGATGACTAGAAGAAAGCGAAGCCTCTTTGCTGTTTCCTCCTAAAAAATGCCATCTGGGATGTCCTATGTCTACTGCTAGAGTGATGATAGATTCCTACTCACTTGAAGAACTTGTGTCTGGATGACTTTTGTGCTGGACTTCACAGCTTGTAACCTAGCCCACAAGCATTAGTAGGAAATAGCGTGAACTCTTTCCTCAGTTTGGGGTCTCAGTAGCCATTTACAGGTGTGCAATGTGCCTGGAAAATGCCAGCCGTAGGGTGACTATATCTAGTGATTCACCAGTTGTCTAAATGTGATGTAAGTGGAGTAACAGTGATGTGGGGGACAAAGCACTGTAAAGACAGTAGATTTCTGGGACGAAAACATTTCATAAAAAACCAGCCTGCCTCTTGTGCTGAGACCAGGTATGATTACTGTAAGCAGCCTGTGTAACTCATACAGTCTTCAGCCACCTGTGCAATGTAGGTAAACAAAATGAATTCACAGAGAAAGGCTGCCTGAATAGAAGAAACAGAAAACATAGCTGTTTACACTATCATCCAGATGAAATAAAAGTTAGTACCTGACTACTGATATATGACAAGCTGGAAATGCTTTAATTTTGAATTGGGTCTTCAAATGGAAAAAGTAACCTTCTATGGTATTGGGGAAGTTCATACTGTTTTTTCTTCCTTTCTTTAAAATAATTTGTGTTTTGCTGATTATCCTATCTCTAAAATATTAACATTTTAAATATGTATTTTTTATAGTCTTACTTGACTTTAGATGGTGCAGATCCTTACTTTGGTACTTATTCTAGAGCTTGTCATTTCAAAGAAGCTATGCATTTATAAGTTCTCTACAGTAACATTCCTAAATAAACAATTTCTAAATGGCATGTAAAGCACAAACAATTGGAGGATTAATAACATCTTTTCTGCACTTTAAGGTATTTGAATAAAATTGACTTTTTTTTTTAACTAGGAATTATTTCTAAATACTTCCTTTCTGTTAGGGTTGACTTAAATACAAGGTTAAACTTGTGGTTTAGTTTTTGACAGAATTGAGATATTACAGCTGACACTGTTTTTACTTCTCTGATTTCAAAAAACAAAAACAACAAAAAAAAAAAAACAAAAAAAAAACTAAAAAAAAAAAAATCAACAGATAATTTTGTCTGTAGTGTTACCTTTTGCCAATTTCAGCTGCATTATTTCCAGTCCCCTCGTCTAGACAGAAGGAGTATCTGGTCTCATTATTCTCATCTATAATGCTATTTACTCTCATATGTTTATATATAAACATGTACGTTTGATTTAAATGCTTCCTGAAAAGGTGAAAAGATTCCTTCACAAATCTTAGTGTTTCTAGTCATTGGACATGAGGAATGCAGGATTCAAGAGCTGGGATTTGATTACAACTCCAGTTTCACTGAGCTTTGGATCGTAACTTGAACAGTGCTATACAACTTCTGTACGTTTCCCACTTACAAAGTGTTTTCATGGGGAATTAGGCCATCTACAGAATAAGCACTGTTAAATGGAAGTAGTAAGAATGTTTTTCTCCCATTCTTGTACATGTGCACATATTTGAATTTCTTTTGAATGTTGACTGATCTTTCCTGTGGCTAATGAGATGTACCACACTTATTAAGGCTTCCAGCAAAACATTGGATCCTTATGACCCTCTCATACCCCTACTACACTATTATTTTAAGAGTTTACAATCTTGTATGTGTCTTAAATCTCCTAAGAAAACTGCCACTTTTTTTCTAAGCCAAGCTCATGGATTTCTGCCTATCTCAAACTTAATCCTGGCCTCTGCCAACATAAATTCTTGTTCTAGACCTGTGGCCTTTCCAGCACTGTGATATAAATCTAACTCTTAGATCGTGAAATTCCTTGGTTTAGCTCTATTGGCATCTTAAACTGTATAGTCTAGTAACTTCTGCTTGCATGGGACATTATCCACATCCTAAATGATTCAAAGCCTTCATCCCAATCTCTTGGTAATTCTAAAATTTATTTGCAGATATGTCTGAAATAGAAAAGAAATAAAGTATTGTATGTGTTATTTAAACAAGCACATCCATGATATTAGTTATTCTCTGTTCTTCATTCTAAATGTAAATGCTATGGATTAAGACAGGTCTTACTTCAGCAGCAAACTTGGAGACTACAATCTCCAACAAGCTGTTAAAAATGATTGCTATGGCCCTTCATCCTGTGAAAAGAGCACCTTGGCTTGTCCTTAGTCAAGACGATCAATTTCTTGCATTGTTCCTTGGAGGAATGATGAGAAGCTGATTCAAGGAAAGGTGGCTGCAATTTGTGATAGCAGGAGGAAGCTGGGAGGAGAAGGTGAATGCACAGAAAATGTGCCTAGGAACGCAAATTGAGAGCTAAGAACAGCAGTGACTGTGAGCAAGGTCAAGGAATGTCAGAAGCAGAGATGTTGGTTGGAGTGGAATGAAGACAATAAGGAATGTAGGAAAGTGTAATGAAGAGAAATGGAGATTTGTGGAGAAACTTGCAAAAGAATAAATGTTGGAAAGCTCATTGAATCCAGGGAGCAGATACCTTAACCAGAGAGTGGGATTTGGTCAAATACATGCAGGTGTTGAACTTTTCCACCTAAAGGTACATGAGAAGTCAAAACGGGGAGGGACATCTGTGCCTGGAGAAGGGGGGTGGGGGAATATTTGTTTTCTTTTTAAATCTGCTTCAGTGGTGTTGTGCAGTAAAGAATCCAACTTAATTATTTTTCTGCAGTATTTCTTTTTCTGCATTATAAGGTGTTGAGACTCTTGGGCTTCTGAAGAAGGGCATGCGTTTCATCTTCAGTGTTCTAAAATACTATCTCAGCAAAAAGTTGGTCCAAACGTATAAACTTCTGCATACTTGCATCTCTCCTGTCTGCCCTCAGATGATTCACTATACTTTTCTGTTTTTACCCTTCGCAAGTTCATAACAAAGTCAGTAGTGTTTGTGTTTCAGTTGCTTGTTCTGTTTCTCTCAACTCTAAATCAGATGGCCAATCTAGAAAACATCTTCTCCCCTGCCCCATCCCCCCGCTTTTTTCTCCCTCCTCTTCCTTTGGCAGAGAACTACTGCCAGTTTTTTCTTAATACATAAACAGCCTCCCAGCTTGCCATTTTTCTTCTGTCAATGAAGAAACAAGCAGTCTTTTATCTTGTTTGTATTTTATCTATTCTCAGTTCTCTAAGTTATGACCTAGAAAAAAGTCATCACCTAAATTCATATTTAGGTGAAAATCGGACATTACCTGTGCTAGCAGCCCACTTTTGATGCAAGCTCATGTGACAGTGTGAGGGTACAGCTTTCAGTGCTATTGCTGGGAGGGCTGTCATTAATGAAATCAAATAGTTGTGACAGGAACTTCTTTGATGGAAGAGTGATGGTTCCTTCATTTATTAGCAACTATTTGAAGAATGAACAGAAAAATCTATTGTCATTAATAACAATTACTTGGTGTACTTTCCATATACAACCTTAAACTCCAGAATGTGACTCTGGCAGACGGGTATTATGTGTTAGTACAGCTATATAAAAGAATGCAGTTGATTAAAATACTTTTAATGAGATAATGGGCCTATATTAAAAGGACTCAATCCTGCAAGGTGCTGCAAATATCTGTAAGCATCAGTGAAAAGTCAGAGCTGCTTTATCTTTGCAGGATCAGTCATTTAGCTCCTGTGCTGGAATCCCAGAAGTTTAGAACTTGAAAGTTTCTGCTTCTGCTTGGAGTCAAACAATAAAATTCTTCTTTTTGCCCTCATACAAATTTTCTCCTACTTCCTCAACTAAATTGTTCCCTGAGGCGTAATTAGCACTAACAAAACAACTGCCTTTGCTTGTAATGAAGCTTTCCAGAGTAGTTATAACACACACACACCCCACAAAAAAAAAAAAAACCTTTCTAGCATCCCATGGAATCATACATATGACCCTTCTACTCTGTAGTGCACCTGTACACACACATCAAGCACGCAAGTCTAACATTGTCTCATATATGTAATAATCGCTAAAGGTACTTGCTTATTTTAGTGTATACTTTTCTTTAAACTATCACTGATTCAACATGAAGGATTTCAAAGGTTTTCTGTGACCTTTTATTTTAGCAACTAATTGTGTATCACTAACCTACTATTAATAGTGACTTAATCACTAGGTCTGTGTTTGCAGCATAAAGAACTATGATTGGAAATAGTGAAACAACATCAAAACAGGAAACTAAGTTGCTCAGAGCAAAGGCATCTCATTAAATAAAGCAAGGAAAACATTTTGGAGACTTTCTTGTGAACAAAAATTGGGAATGCTGCATTGTTTTGTCAACTCAAAGATGCATAGAATCATCCAACAGAAGTTCTGTTGTCTTTCATCAATTTTAATGCAGCTTCTAGCTGTAAAACGCTGCCAGCATGTAGATGAAGGTGTCTAGGCATATTGGTATGCTAAATCATAAACTGTCTATTCCCATTCTGCATCACTTGGTTAAACTTAGGGTTCCAGAACAACCTGCAGAAAGTGAGAAATGTGTGAAATTTGTTTCTGTCTGGATAACACGATCAAGTTCTTCCTTGCCTATTTTTGATCAATTAATAAATATCCTAGTAGCTGCAGTTGGGAAATACTGCTGAAAAAAAAAAATCTTGGTCAATTATTGATAGTTTCGGACCAGTTTTATCTTTTAAATAACTATCAGGAAAAAATGAACATGCAAACCTGTGGGTTTTTGTTTTGGTTTTGAAATTTAACCTTTTTTAGAAACTTCATGAAAAATGCCAATAATGTAGGATGCTTTTTCTTTTAATAGCAAAATAACCTTTTAACTCCTAGTTGCAGAGTTTGTCTTGTGTTATTAATATTGCCTCAAATAAGAACTTCGACCCCAAAGACCACAGGCAAACTTTACCTTACTTAGTTGTGAATTATCAGATAAAAATAAAAGACGGC
>VXAL01016053.1:13303-31893 GCA_013399475.1 Chauna torquata | reverse complement strand
TTCTGAGGGCTTACCAGCTGTTGGTGTAGGAGTAGCACTGCATGTTAATAGTATTTCTCTTTTAACCTCTGTTGCTGCCTTCATTGAATTTGCTCTGAATGTTTCTTTGGCTGTACATACGATAATATTTTTGGAGAATGCGTTGGGCAGTAGGGTGGGGACAGAAGAGCATTCAGTTGCCTACATGCCCAATACTAAACTGTGTTGAATTAGAATTTACATGGTATAGAAGAGGACTGTACTCCTCTCACAAGTTTTTTCAGGCATACCTTTTGCCGATGTGCTTGTTAGAATAGTCAGTGGCATTTGTAGGTCCACTGAGTTCAAAATAAAGATAGATCTGCATGTCAGAATATCTCCCTAGATGTGTTGGCTTAACAAGTCAGCTTAGACTTTGATCCTGGTTTTATTTGGTAGGCTGGAATTTAGACACACCTTATATCACATGACAAAGCTCAACAATTTTGGAGAAGAATATTCTGAGTAAGTATCAGGAGGTGGAGAAGAGAGCACTGAGGAAGGCAGACATCATGCTGCTCTGTGTAGAGCAACCTACATCTATAGTGGCGCTGCTCTTTCATGGAATCACAGAATGGTTAAGGTTGGAAGGGACCTCTGGAGGTTGTCTGGTCCAACTCCCTGCTCAAGCAGACACACCTAGAGCACATTGCCCGGGACATTTAAATGATGGTGGTGGTTATGAAGTGATGTACAAACATGCACAGAGAGAGCTTTTAGTGCTTACAGTATCATTAAGTCATTAAGTATATGCTTTGAATATGTTGATCTCTTCAACCTAATAGTGGTTACTATTGGCATACGACTAGCATGCACTTCACATCTTGGGAAAAAATGGCAAAACTTACTAGTATAAAAGGAAGCTGAATTTATTCCAAAGTTGCATTACTGTAATTGGTAATGCCTTGACACATGAGTGATCATTTTTGTTATCCAAGTAGTTCCAAATATCCAGTAGAAGAGAAGGAAGGAAAAAAACCCCACAACACTAATAGGTCAGAGTATTGTGAATCCAAGACTCAGAACAAGTAATAATTGTTATCATGTACACAGAAATACTTATCCTGAACCATCCTAGTAGTAGTTACTTTACGCTTCAACACCTTGTAGAAAGAAGAAGATGTGTGAAGAAGCTTAAAGGGTTTCCTTCTTATCACGGTTCAGAACATGGCTGAGAGGAGCAAGGAGCAATAGAAGAAAATGACTGCATATAAACATTGTTGTGCTTCATGATCATGCTGAAAGGTTTGGTTTTAGCTAATAGTAGGCTAATCATTTTACTATATGATCTGACCATAGAAATGTGTAACTACTCATCTGCTAGCTTGTCATTGTGCAGTGCTCTGCACTGTGCCACTATCAATTGATGCATCTGATAGCTCACGAATTATTCCTCATACTATGACAAAACATGAAATCCAGGCACACACACAATATTTACTGAACACAGCTGAAATAATAACCCACAGGTTATTAATCTGTGAGCTGGAGCCCTCCCTTGCTTTTAATATAAGACACTAAAAGAAATTAATTCTATCAAAAATCACTGTGCATGTTATGTGAATGAGAACAGACATCAGTGGTTTCTCGTAACATCAAAAGTCCCTTAGTTACAGCAATAAGCATGCTGTTTGCATAGTAAGTCTGTATGCCTGCTATTGTTTTTTCCTTACTATTTAAGTAAACATATTCATTTTAATTGAAAGCACCAAGTGACTAACGTGTAACTACATGGAGAAATACAGAAGTTGATCATTCTGCTGGATGAATGATTTATTCTTTCTGCATAAATTCTAATATTCAAGTGCAAATAAGAAACACACAATTTATTGCTGATAATCATGAGCATTTCAGAGATCTAGAGCTTGACAGAGAATAAGCTGTCTGATAGATATTAATGAAAAAATGCATTTATTAATAGGCCATACAAACAGTCTGAAACTGGCTGGTTTGGAAAAGTACTATATTGTTGATAGTAATAAGGGCAGAGAAACACTGGAGGAAACATCCCTGTGGCTTAATCAATGATCAGCACATGAACGTAAGTCAAAGATTCTTTAAAATTGTTCCAAATGAGGAATAACTGACGTCAAGAGCTTGCTTGTCTTCTTACCAGCTTCACACTTAGGTTGCCCGCAGTGACAAAAGTACTAATAGAACACTTAGAAGCAGTCTTTTGCAAACTGGTGGCTTTTTTTCTCCATTTGCATTTCACTTTATTTACAGGATGGTCACAGATGCCCTTGGAGGGCAGAAATGTGATATACTGGTCAATCTGTATTTTGTTAGTATCAACAGATAATAAAGCCAGGAACAAGTAATCGTGTATTGTTAACATGGAATTGCACTTACACACTGCAAGCCACAAATGGCATTTGGTCAGTAACAGTGTTTTTTTCCCTTAGTATAATGACACAGGTGCAGGGCCAAATTCATTGCACCTCCCAGGCCGAAAATGTTTAGCAGAATTCCTTCTGTCAAAGGTGAGTGAGCGGTACCAGGATGACACCAGTCTGTGTTGCCTGCGCCTACCTCTCAGTCTGTCTCAGAGAAGGAAATCTTGAGGTGGGGTTGAAAAGGGATTACCAGAATAGCAGAGGTACTGTGTCGATGCTGCAAGCTGCCTAGTGACTGCTCTAAATCACATTGCGAAAGGATATTCCAGTATTAATTTCTGGGTGCGTTGTACTCTCACCTTCCGTGGACATACTAGTTTGAGGTCTGTGTTAGGGAAAGGTTCATTCTGTGGAATTTTCCTGGCTACTTCTAATCATGTGACTAAACATCCCTGATGTTCAAAAGTGTTACTTTAATTTTTTTTAGGAGATCCTAAAAGCAAGTCTAAAGTCCATCTTTTAGAAACACTATGCACAATAGGGAAAGAATTTGCCTTGAGGAAAAAACAAATGTGACATGTCTGTGGCTGTTTAAAATTGTTTGTGTAAGACATGTAGTTTTCCACTGAATCTGTTAAATGGAAATGGAATGCATTTAGAGAAACTAATGTGAGAAAAGGAAGAGTGGGTTGTATCACCTATGAAAAGGGTGGAAGTGCAATTAGTTTTCTATCAACAGGTAGTCTCTGTTTTCAGGAGTGATTTTTCCCGTTAGAAGTGTGGAAGCACAGAGCAGAGCAATGAACACAGTACTGCAACAGACAAAAAAGCTGAGTTGTGAGGACAAAACTAATATTTCTTCATATTACTTGAATAGTTTTTGACATCCTGCCAGTTGTTCAGTGATTGAAAGAGACCAAAAAGAAAGTCTTCTGCCTGTGTCACAAGATTGTTGTATATGACCTTGGAAGTTACCTAATCCTTTTGTCCTTCAGTTTTCCACTCTTCTGCAGCTTCTTCCATTTTCAGCCCATGTATTTCCTTTCTGTTTCAAGTAAAGCAGGATTCCAATGGACAACAACCTCTTTCACTCTACAGACCTAATGCATTCCCTGAAAGCCACCTATTCTTTGTCAGGAGCATGACAGAATCATCTGAAAAATATCTCATGATCATGCTTACTTTTTTTTTTTTTCTTCTTTAGAGCAGTCACCTGTTACTTCAGTTGGATTCAGCAGTTTTTCAAAAATATTACAAATAAATAGAGCTGCCTGAGATATTTCCTCCTTAAAATGTTGAACGTATGGAATAATAATTTATTCCAAAGCCAGGTTCTGGATAGTTTGAGTAACCTTTTTCTGTCTGTGTCACTGATTTGGAAAGGAGCACTATTGGGAATAATCAGCTAGCATTTGGAGCTTCAGGGGCATTAAATGAGTAAACACCTGAAAAAAATTGCATGCAAGATTTGTAGCTTGCTTAATTTTGCTTTCATTATTTCAGTCTTTATCACTGCATATTGCGAGAATCGTAGATGAGAGCAGACTAACTACAGCTACAAATCCTGCCAGCTAGAAACTTCCAGCAAATTATCAAACAAAGGCTGTCTTCCAGTGTTTCAGCTGTACAAGTTCTGGTAGGTCTACCACACGCATCCTTCTTGGTTTGTCAGAATATAGCTGAATTTGTTACTTAGTTTCTCAAATGTCTGAAGATCTCCCAAACCTTCAAGATCTGACAGATCTTCCATCTGTCCTTCTGCCCTTCATTCTTTCCATCTTATTAACTCTGTTAGAGAAGTGGATAACATCCCTAACTTGTGACCTGGTTAACGGCCCTGGCAAGATTTTTAAGTATATTTTTGAAGTGTTTTTTGTTTTTGTTTTGAGGCACATTGATTGGATACGTTTCTTTAATAGGTAAAATTGCAGTGGCTGGCATTACCAATTAGACATATATGAGTGTTGCTGGAAATCCAACTATATCCTAATCTGAGATAATTTACAGGATTAAAAATAAAAAACAACCTGAAATTAAAGATGGTTTCTGTATTTTACGGTGTGACAGTCAGGAGTTCATAATGGTCAATAATAGTGGCATTCACAGGTGTTTGCTCTGCCCTAAGGAGTGAGGCTTTCATGCCTTTCAGTTGCTACGGTTTGTTTTTATGTTTACCAGAAAACACTCTATAGAGAAGAAAGCTGAACAGAGTTCTGTGAATATTCTTTCTCCATGGAACAAACCAGAATCCTTTTTTATTCACCTGTGTGAGAGGAATTATGTGAAAGGCTATATTTTTCCAGGCAGCCATGTATTTATAAAATGGCCCTGCAGTTTTATTTCTAGAGAAATTTTGGCATCTGGAGTCTGTCTGTGAAGGGACACCATGGAGAAAGCTAGTGAAAACAAGCCCTCACACTTTTCAGCACTGATTAGATAGGATTGCAATCAGCCTGACAGCTATGTCTCTTGCCTTCTCTTGGTAAGGCAGAGCCGAATGGTCTAAGAGATTTGATTTGTTTGTGTGTCCATTTCAACAGGGCCATTACTTGTTTTCTGTGTTGTTTTTTTTCTTTGTTTATCTAATGAGAACACTAGATCCATTTTTTTTTTTTTGACCATATAAACATTTTAAAAAACTCTATATTTAATACAAAACTTGGCAGGTAAAGGAGTACATGTGATAGATGGAGAGGTGTATGTGCATCTATTATGCTGTAGGATAATGGTGTCAGAACTTGGCCCACAATTGTAGATGAACCAGAAGTATTGGTAGCACTGGAACTATAAAAAAATATCGCTAGAGAGCTGCTATACTGAGTGTGTGTCTGGGAATCCATATGCAGTCTCTTTTACTCACTAGTCAAAATTTTGCATTTATTTGGAACAACTAGTTTAGGGTATGAGATATTCTAGCTGAGTTGTCGATGTGCTGCTAAATCGCCAATAGTGAAAACAGTAAGCCTGACTTTTGCGGACAAATATATTTTTAATGATTATGCTATGACACTTCTCTGCCTTGGGAGATAATGTCTGCCTGAATCACAAGGGCACCCTGAAATAGAACTTTTGTACAGGTTTTTGGACGGTGTCATTTCTTCCTGCATATAAGTTCTTTGGTACTTGCAAATGGGTTTTATTTGCTAGCATAGCAAATATGCTTCCTGCAAAAATGCACTTGAATATAAGCTAAAACCTATTTCAAAATAATGTCTACATCATATGAAGTCTATCCATAATGAACTTCAGCTTGATAAGGTAAATTCTAAAGAAACAGATTAAATATTCACACTACCAAGAACAATACATGATATCAAAGAATTCATTTTCACACTGTAGCTTTATTTTCCATTTTACGAATGTGGGATATGATGTTAAGAGGGGGGAAAAAAAAAGAGAAAGAAGCAGACTATATTTTCAATAGCTGACTTTCACAGGGTTTTCCTCACTGTACCATGAAATGCAAGAATCTCAAAAACCTCCTCATCTGCTAATTTCTCTTATTGTTTCTAATTTGAGCCATAAGAGGTTTGCATATGGTTTCAGAGCAAGCTGGAGTCAGAGCTGAGAATCAAACTCTTATTCCCTGAGTTTCAGGACTACTTCTTCCTTTAAATCATCATTTAAATGATTTCTGTTATGTGCTTTTGGGTAGAGTAGTAGCATGTAAGCAAGAATCTTCAGAGTGCTTGGAGAAAACAGGGCTTACAATGGAAGAGTTTCTATGGTGAGAGTGTCCATTTCCCATTTCGTCCTTTGCACAGTACCCACCCACTCTATCACTGCAGCTACTTCAGCTTGTGTGCCAAATGAATTATTAAAAGTGGAATCTGGTCCCACTGATATCAGACAAAACCCTCCCTGACTTTTGTGGAAGCAACATGGATCACCCTATGACTTGTAAACACACAGATGCAGTGCCAGTACTGAAAAGAGAGCGGACCTGGGTGTAAAGAACTGTTTGCATTATGAAATATGCCT
Source organism: Chauna torquata (assembly GCA_013399475.1). Classification (NCBI taxonomy): domain Eukaryota; kingdom Metazoa; phylum Chordata; class Aves; order Anseriformes; family Anhimidae; genus Chauna; species Chauna torquata. Next base: position 25,558 of record VXAL01016053.1, on the reverse strand, counting down.
GAAACAGTTTTTGTCACTGTGAATAAAGACATCTGTTTTTAACTTTTCAGCTTTCTTCTAACGCATCGAAATTGAACGCTGAATCTTATGATCTCTGTATAGCCAAAAAAAGGCTTTAATATTGCAAAATAAAAAGGAGAAGTTATGTAGGCATAGTTTATGATTTAGCCAAATAATGCACAGACACAGTAAAACAGGTTTATTAGCAGTCTGTCTCACACTGCATGTTGCTTGGGTTAGGGGAGTTAACAGCAAAGATGGTGTAATCTTACAAGCTGACTAGGGAAAATTACAAAATCTCTTCTGAATAAACAACATTAGAAATGCATTTTTTTCATATACTTTTTTGTCCTTACTAAAAAGATTTAAGTTAATCAAAACCTTGGAGATTAAATAATTAAACCTGTAGGTAACCACAATTTTTTATTGCTAATTAGTCATAGAGAGGTGCCATTTTCATAGGATGCAGAATCCCTAAATTTAGCTGTGGAATATTACATTGATCACACACAAAAAAACATCATTGATTCTCTAGGGAAGGGTTGGACGTCAGTATGTGCGTTTTGGCTCAGACCACCTTTCACCTATTAAAGGGGGTTCCGGGAGATTTTTATCCTTGCTGCACATAGCAACAAAATGTGATTTGCCATCCTTAACCCTTTGAACATTTTCAGAATCTTAGCAGGATGATTCAGTTACTCAGTTATCTTGCTTTCAAGCCCTGTATTGTATCTGAAATCTTTACACCGAAAAGTGCTACATTTTTATCCTCTGCTGCTCTGTCAGTTTTTTGATGTATGGTATACATGTTTAAATATTTAATATGCACTGAAGCCATTACAGCCATGCTGTGTTTAAAAAAAAAAGAAACAAACAAAAAAACCACTGTAATACTACGCCTTCCTACTTTTTCTTTAAATGAGTAGTAGTGTTTGTAAATAAAACTGACATTAAATCCTGACAGAGTGCAAAATACTGTATTTTGCTTTACCTGTTTGTTTACTGTTGACAGTGGATCAAATTTAAACATTGTGCAGAACATTTTTATTGCTGTGTAGATCTTTGCCATTATTCAGTATGGTGCTTCTCAGATCTTTTTTTTTTTCAGCAATCGCTAATTAAGTATAACAGGCATGCATCCAGAAACTCCTGAATTTTAATCTTCATGTTTCTTAATCACTTGATCAAATATTACATAGAATGTAGAAAAAATAACGGACACACTTAAAATACAAATATAGGATCTGTGTAATTGTCCAGCTAATAACTTATGTCCAAATGTTATGATTTTTCTTGCAAACACTTGGGGATGTGTACATGCAAATAGTGGAAATTATCCATGTGTGTACATGCGATTAAATATTTTGTACACAATTGTCCATAATGATTTTCAAAAGCATGCACAAAACTGCATTTTCAGAATACTTTTGAATATAGACATATGTCTTGCTTAAAAAGAAGAACAGAAGCGAGCTATATTCAGAAACATTAGTGATAAATAATCAAATTTGATAGAAGGAAAGTTTAAATAAAGCAACATCCAGTACCATTAACTGTCACCTGCCTGTAGCATCAGAACTTTCTTCCTAACTCTCCCTCTTTGCTGATGGGATATTCCTGGCAGCTGAAGTGCCTAATATTTTACCTGCTTTAAAATGTATTGCATGATTTTGCAGAGTCAAGGAGCTTCCAGTAGCTCAGGTAAGCTTTCAGCAAGTATCTAAACATCCTGCTGCTTAGCTAAAGTGCTGTTTTGATGTTCAATACCACTTAATTTTGCTTCATTCTTCTTCATCTGAAAAAGCGTCTACACTAACTCAGTATTATTTATTGCAAGAAAAATGAGAGTAAAAAATTGTCAGCTCAGAGGAGCATTTATTTCTCCACATACCAGTGTTATAAGCACAGTTTTTGTATTTCTGAACTGTGAGGTCCAGCCAGAGTTCTGTCACTGCTTTGTTCTGCACAATATGATTTAGTTGGGTTTAGCTGATAGTTTTATTTTCCAAATCCTTGGGCTCGTGTAGGCTGGGAAGACCACAGAAACAGATTGCTCAGGCACTGAAGAGGGAGAATGCCTTGTGCTGTTTAGCAGCAACCACTCTGCCTGATTTTGTGAGAGAGAGACAAAAAGAAAGAATGAGCATATGCAAGAAATACTAAGTCATGGTGCTTAGCATGTAGTTCGCAGGTAGTGGAGCTACATCTATATTAGCTGGTAGATAAATAGGAGTGGATCTGTAGGGTAAAACAGCTGGTGCTGAGGACCTGGCAGCCCCATTATGCCTGTGTCATAGTAGTTTTACTTCAGCCTAGCCCCATGGGCTGCTGCCTGCCCCCCCTTCGCAGCTGGAGTGTGGTACGCGAGCTCCTGCAGTGTGTCTTTCCATTGAGTTTCATCCAGACAGAATCCAGTTCATGATCAGTGAGACCGCTCCACAGTGTGAACCAAAGCACAGTAATTGGCAATGGTCAGAGACTAACCTTAGAAAGATTCTTCTAACCTTTGCTGAAACAGTAATATACCTTCACTCTCACTTTCTGTGTGTTGGACACAATATGTGAACCTGAACACTGCGGAAAAGGCTTTTAGGAAAAGATTATTATTTGGTTCTTATCTGTAGCTATGAAAGTAAATGAGCACAGGCAAATCTCCATGCCAAGAGATCACCCTTTCATTTTTGACAAATTACCCTCTGCAAAATACTCATGGAGGTATTTACCTACTTACTCTGAAATACCCTACAGTGGTGGTTACTTGTATATTCTGAAACTTTGAAATTAAGCCGAGAGAGATGTGGACTATCTTTGGATTGATTCAACTTTTGTATGGTACCAAAGGATGTATTCTTTTGAGTGACAGTTCAGTGTAACAGAGTAATTAAAAATAGTAGCATAAAGTTTGAATGGGACCAGTATTTCCTTTTGCAATTGGAGTACCCAAGAACAAAAATGTCCTGTGAAGACTGTTCACTGAGAAGAGGCAGGGTTTGACAAATTGAAAGATGGATCAGGCAAAAATAAAAATACTTCGTTTTCACTGCTGCCTCCCCTGTAACAATGAAATTGGTATCTTGGGAGACTGAGAAATCTTCTCCTCCTGTCCCCTTCCCCCTCCAAAGTTTCCTAATATATGCCCGTGCTTGAACATTTTCCTTAGGTCTTCCAGTTTTCTTCACTGTTCTTCTGTGCCTTAAGCGAAGTAGTAAAGGATGTAAGAGCTTTTAGAAAGGACAAATGCTGTGGCTAAAGATTGCAATCACTACAAGGGGTGTCATACTCCTGCTTTTTTTCCTCTATCACTGTGAATATTATATGCCTTTTTGCATAATGAACTTCCTTAAATTAAGGAAGGGGTAAGCTGATCAGTAATAAAAGCGAGAGTTAAGATTTAGATGCTATTGGCAAAGCTCTTCCCTCAATTATCAGCAGTAGTTTTATGTGAACTAGAAAGCAGCTGCTAGAAGTAATATTCAGTGAAAAGCAGAAGGACAGACTAAACATTTACTTCATAGAGTTGTTTTTATCTAGAGGTTGGATATGCATCCATTACACGTGGCTGCAAAGGCTGAACTGTCCTTTTTAAAGCACTCCATCTGCAGTATGTCAAAAATAGTAATGTCCTGTACATGCTTAAATTTTTGGCACCAAAGTAACACCTTAATTTCTTTTACAGTAAATATATAGATATATTACATAGTGAAATGTAGAGCAGATGTTTCTAAAAATGCAAAGAAATTCCAGTCTGTTCATGTTGATGTAGTCACTTCAGTCTTTGAAAATAGAATTAGTTAGGCAATGCAGTCAAGGTAGAACTATGAATATTTGAAGAGTCTGTGTACAAACTTTGATTGATACACCTTGTATCAATGGGCATGGCCATGACATCTACAAAAGGAGAGCATATTTCAGCTTACCCTATAGAAACAAGAAAATTCCTTTTAAAAGTTGTCAGAGTAAGGGACCATTCTTGTATGCAGAGTTACAGCATAACAGGCTTGACTCATCGAGAGATGACACATCAAGCACAGGGAATTTGAAAAAGCACTGCTTAACCTCACTTAAAAGTAAATAAATAAATAAATAAAATCATGCTTTTGAGAACAGGAAAGAAGGAAAATTGCTTTCTGATCCTTGACTCCACTATGCTCAAAAAGGGTAATGAATGTTCCGATAAAACATACTTCATTGGGCAAATAAATCTGGTTCAAACTGACAGTGTTATGTAAAGAGATGTCCAAGTCTGTTTAAAAATCATTTTGAAATGGAACAAAAGCATACAAACCAAAAGTCCAGCAGGAAGCTAGAAATTAAATTTGCCTGTGCATTAATTTTTTTTGTTGTTATTTCTCTTGGAAAACTTTTAGTCTTTATTTTAAAATATTCTACATACCAAAATGTCTGATATGACTGGGCAACTCCTGTTGTAGCAATTTATTATATATGGGAAAGGGCATGTTTCAATTACAAGAAATGGGGTACAATTTCATCTCTATTTTTTTTTTCCCTACAATGTTTTCTAACTATAAATAAGCTTAGATAGATGTTTGAAAACTTTGGGTGGCCTCAGAGGCTGAATGCTCTCTGTGTACTAAATCCTGCAGGAATTATGAATCTGCTTCCAGCTCAGTGGCCATCAATATGGGTAAATGGCCTGGAATTACATTGCTATAGATATTTTGTATTTCACCCTCCCCACCAACTTATTCTAGTATCTGCTTGAAGGGTTTCATGTGAGTTATAGGTATGGCAGTGGGTTCTTGGAATTAGTTCCTTCAGGAAAACAAATTTATCATGAAGTCACAATAAGGTTCTGAGATCTCAGCCAAGACAGAGAACTTGGCATGAGTCTTGTACATACACATTGAATTAGTGCTTACCTCACATACTGTGCATTTTGGAGCCTCGATTTTTATACCCTTCCATATTTTCTGTATTTTGTACTGTTGGGATAGCCATCATTAAGTCACGGATGTTACTGGGAGAATTTTTTTTACATAGTTCAAATAATAAAATTCTCTGTGGCCCTAAATAAGTGATACATGCAAGGAAATTGAGAATTTTTAATCAGAATTAATGATAGTTGTTTGTTTTGTTTTTGTTTTTAGAACATGTTGTAACTGACTGTTTTTGACCAATGTTTTAGCTAACATTGATTTGTTACTTCTCTCAGATATGTTTTCTCCATTTCTCTCCTTGTCCTGCAGGGAATTTATATGTTGTCTTTAGTCTGATGAAACTAATTTCTCCTGATGCAAATAATATAACTCTTTAACCAGAAATAAATTGATGTATAAACCACAGTCATGCGTAATATGTTCCCGGTGATGGTAGAAATGTTTTAAAAGTAAGGTCCCTAGGATGAGAGATTTTCTTTAAATCTCACAGGTCAGCCTTTTTTTAAATTTGTTTTGCTGCATTCAAAAAGTGTCAAATCTGAGCTAAACAGAGTGTTTCCGATATAGCTGTTCTTGTTTGTCAGGAAGGGATTCCTGGCTGATGCACTCAAGTGTGAGTTAAAATTCCAGATGACCTTCATTTCTGGTGTTTAGATTACTGGGCACATGTGAGAAAATGTGTTGTGCCATGGTTCAGAACAACAAAGCTGGTACTGAAATTTTTTATTAAAATAATCTGTACCACACATGTAATGTAGTAATGTTGGCAATAAATCCTAGATTGGGGATTACATGGTTCCTAAGAGAAGGTTCTTTCTTTCTAGTCATGCCCCTGTTGCATCCTAAGTAAGAGTAAATGTCTTATCTTTCTTTTTCACCTCACTTTTTTCATATCTTTCACCTGTTCTGCACAGGGAGAATAATGTTGAGTTGCTAACTGGTACCAACAACAACTTATTCAACTCCCCACCCTCTCCTCCCGCTTACAGCTCAATAATGGAGCACTGAGTGGTGTCCATTCCAGCGCTCTGCTGCTCACCTCCCAGCCTACTTTTATGCTTTACAGGGTAAAATATTAAAACAGTTGTGATGTATTGTGAATTCATTTAATAAACTGAAATTTAAACCATGTTAATCTATAACTAAAATGGAAGACAGTTTAAATACCTTTTAGCTTTTTAAAATTTCAATTATGTGTGAGAAAATCAGTACCTAGTTAAAAAAGAATGAACCCCATCTTCTGCTCCTGATATAACCATGTTAAAGCAATTGGCCATTGTCCTAATTAGGCTGTCTTGAATATTATCATAGTGTTATGAAGGATACTGTTGACTTCTGGTGAACATTTTCAGATCAGTAGTTCAGGGAAGGGGATTGCATATGTACTTTTTTTAAGTACAGTTCAGACTACATCTACAATGCTTTTGACTGGACTATACCAGTGCAGTATGTGGAGACTTGTTCAAAAAACAAACAACAACAACAACAAAAGCAAAGACTTTAAAAAACAAAAGCAACCAAACAAACAAAAAACCCAAGGCCCAAACTTTATGCAACCGCTCAGTTGGTGGACATCCCCAACAATGAGCATTCCTTCAGACCTGCCATACTAAATAAGCAATATCATATCTTGCATCTTGTCAGCAGCTTTAGACTAGTTAGAACATAAGAGATGTATCAGTTGTTTTTAAGCAACTGAATCAAGCCAGTAAAAACAATCACTTGCTATTTGAGATGCAGTGGAGTATCTGAGACAGCTGCAGGGGGCTTACAGATATGATCTGTGGCGACCCATTACCTTCTGGATTAGCAGCTAGAGACCAGTGAAAATATCATAGGCCATGTCAACAGGCATTAGATACCTGTTAAATACTTTGAACCTTTATGTTTACAAGGTTTTAATGCACCTCAAACACCTTCTGAAGTCAAAGGGACAGTAAGCATCAGAACTACTTCTTTAAATGCTTTATATAAACACCAAAAATTGAGTCAGTCTGCATACTTTGAATTGTGCATATCAACTTTTCCTAAGGTTACCCACATTTATCAAAGTTACTATAAGTTATTGCAGTTAGATAATGTATCTGTTATTAACAATTTAACCTACACAGCTGGCTCTTACTTGTTTTAAGAGTAGTGGGTAAACAGACCCAATTGGAAAAAAATAATCCATATTTTATAAAATATTTCATTTTGGTATAGCCTATCACCTCACACCACCCCCAAAAAAGGGACTAATTATATCAAATGGTCAAATATATAAATGTTAGTGGAAAAAGTAAGTTTTTGAAAAGCATATCTACTTGGTTAGACAATGTGTGGATTTTATGTAAGAATATAAAATAAAGTATGTGTGTAGGAATTATGCATAGGATTATGTAGGAAGCCGTTCTAGGAAGCAAACCTATTGCAACTAAGAAATTAGTTACACGCAGCCTACTAGCTTCTCGTGAAGAAATTTATTTATTTGTTCCAGACGGAATAAAAGGTTTTTACCAACCAGGTATTGCCTTTTTTAAGAACCACATGAGTTTCAACTCTTAATTTTTCAGCAAATGATCTAAACGTAGCATACAAGAGCATCCATTTGGGAGATCTCCTCGACTTAGTGAAGTCTGACAGCATGAAAAAAGGCTTGGAAGTGTTTGCATTTTCTTCACACTTGCTGAGCAAACTGACAAAACATTAAGCATCACAAGTGTTAACACTATTTGTTTACGATGAAATACTAGGTTTTGCTGCAAGAGCAGAAAATAGCAGTAGTGAAATATCACATGGTACAGCTAAAGAAATTCTTGGGAGATTTTCAAAAAAGCTAACAAGACAAGAATCAGCAGAGGAAAGATCTGTCAGCCAGCTGCTTACTCTAAATTTGTCATATACAGTAAATATCTCTTTCCCTTTTGTAGAAGTAGTGACTTGTGCATGTCTGCTAAAATGTGTTTTAATGTTGTTGTACAGAACGTTATTGTATACAAGTAAAACAGTTTAATATAAAATTCAAGACCATTGCTTCTAGCTGTCTGAGTGATATTTCTAGTACTACCTGGATCTGGACAGGTGGAAACAAAATAGAAGAGCAAAAATGTCTACTTTATGTAGGAGAAATAAGGAAGAACAAACTTTATCTCCTTAGCACTTTGTGTAAGGACAGATGGTTTGAAACAAATGACTTTTTTAGTATATGACAAGCCTACTTTCCCTAATATATTAGCCACCATCCATAAAACCTAATTTTCTGTTAATCTCTTTAAAATACTTATTTCTCAGTAATTCTCAGCCATTTATTGTCTTCTCACTTGTGAAGCACAGAAGAGTGTAAGGTAGTCAAGAGTTATTTAATGTCTGCGGTCAAGTAGGGAATTTATCTGAAGAAGGAGAGCTCTCTTTGAATCCCTCTCCTCAGGAGCTGAAGCCTCTCAGTCCTCATTACTAGGTATACACACAATATAAAGATAATCTTGTCTGGGAGCCATAAGATTTTCACTAGGAAGTGAAAATTACACAGATGTACGGTTGAAAATTATGACTTGTTTAATTGTGTGTCTGGAGATGGATTTTGATGCCTGGTTTTGGGTACTGACATTTGAAAATGTTAGCCTTTGCCTAGAAATTATTCCATCTAAAATCTGTTCAATTAACAAAATATTCAGTCCAAATATCTGTCATAGTTAACAGAACCAACATTGATGTAGTGTCCTATATTCCAGTTGTTTCTTATATTTTCTGAATTTTTTTGTGTTTTCTTTTTCTTTGCTAGGAATCAAAGTGGGTAGGAGAATTGTACAAAAGCTTTTTTTCTCAGTTCTTCTGACCTAATGAAGCAGCAAGGGTTCTAACAGTTCTAGGCAATTCTGCAGATGCAGGAAAACTTCTTAGATAAGAAGAAGCTTTGTAAATATGTTACTTATGTGGGGCTTGTATTGTTTTCTTCTTGATAAATTTAGTAGTAATGAAAAGTTTGGGCTATACTGGGATTGAAAAATATTGAAGATACAAAAAATGTTCTGAAGTTGCATTTGATTTTTTTTCAAATGGGCATTTTAAACTTTTAAGATATTTCAATTTATTTTTATTTCTAATTTTTATTCTCTTCCGTTTTCTTTTTCTTCTTCTTTCAGTGAGAAGGATATAAAGCTAGACAAGCATATACAAGAGATGGGAATGGAAACAGTAAAAAGAACAATGGGTTGTTTACTTTTTCTATTGTTTCATTAGAATTTCATTTTAAAAAACTACTTGTAAGAATCTGTGAATTCAAATAAAACCATATTTTCCTGTACTTTCACTTGAAATATTTCACCTTAGGCCAACTACTGTGTTAGTGTTGGAGAACAATATCTGCTTCATACATATGTAGCCTAGCAGCAGGGAAGCTATACGTGGTCTGGGAGGACAAGAAACAGCAGATATACATTAAAATACGAGAGGTTCCAGCTTTGATACAAGGAAAACCTTTTTCACTTTAGGGCATTGGAATAGCAGAACAGGTTGCCTGGAGGTGTTGTGTATTCTCCATCTTTAGAGATTTTTCAAGACCTGAGTTGTTCAAGCCTGGAGCAACATGGTCTGACTGTACAGCTGACCCTGCTCTGAGCAGAAGGTTGGACTAGATGAACTACCAAGGTCCCTTACAAACAGGGTTATTCTTTTAAGATCCTGTGGCCAATTCTTCGAAGATTTTTTTTTTCCCCTCTCAAATTATCAAGAAGTATGCAATTTACAGTGGTTTGTTTGAAAATGTATATGCACGAGATTTGAGAACTGAATGGAAATTACTGAATATCAAAGGAAACAGAATTTTATGTAGGTCTTAGAACACAGGCTATAGTGTGTTTTAGTATTGAACGGAGTAGCTGAACCTGTGTTCTAGGAGCATGGTGTTCTGTGTCCATGGTACTATTGCCACTTTCCTATATCACACAGGGACAGTAAATATTTAGAATGGAAAACTGGTTCCATCTATCACTGATGAAATGAGAGAAAGGATCCTGCTTTCTGGCGGAGTCTTGTTACATGGAGAGCACTGAAGTTAGATGTGTTAAGCTAAAGCTTTATGATTACCTCTCAAGTCTCTAACTGAATTTCTTGATATTTGGATGTCTGTAAGACACTTGTCTCCTTTATAGAATAGAAGTTAGAAGGGCCCTGCAAAGATCATCAGTTCCAACTGCGTGATCACTTCAGGGCTAACTGAAATTTAAAGAATATTATTCGGAGCATTATCCAATTGCCTTTTGAACACTGACAGGCGTGGGGCAGCAACCACCTCTCTAGGAAGCCTGTTCCAGCATTTGACCACCCTCATGGTACAGAAATATTTCCTAATGTCCAGCCTGAACCTTCCCTGGCACAGCTTTGTGTCATTCCCATGCATTCTGTCATTGGCTCCCAGGGAGAAGATCCCGACTCCTCCCTCTCCGCTTCCCTTCCTCAGGAAGTTGCAGAGAGCAGTGAGGTCGCCTCTCAGCCTCCTTTTCTCCAGGCTAGACAACCCAGGTGTCCTCAGCCTCTCCTCAGAGGACAAGCCTTCCAGCCCTTTTATCAGTTTTGTTGCCCTCCTGTGGACGCTTTCAAGGACCTTAACTTCCTTTTTGTATTATGGAGCCCAGAACTGCACACAGTATTCAGGGTGAGGCCGCTCTAACGCTGCGTATAGCAGGAGGATCACCTCTTTCAACCGGCTGGCTGTGCTGTGCTTAATGCACCCCACAATGCGGTTTGCCCTCCTGGCTGCCAGGGCACACGGCTGGCTCATGCTGAGCCTGCTGTCACCAGCACCCCCCGGTCCCTTTCTGCAGGGCTGCTCTCCAGCCACTCGTCTCCCAGTCGTTACCCGCATCTGGCATTACTCCCTCCAAGGTGCAGAACACAGCATTTACTTTTGTTGAGCTTCATGCTGTTGCTTATTGTCTAGTGCTCCAGTCTACGTAGATCCCTCTGCAAGGCCTCTCGTCCCTCCAGAGAGTCAACAGCACCTCTCAGTTTAGTACTGTGAGCGAACTTGCTAAGGATGCATTTCACACCTGGAATAACAAAAATGTTGAACAGAACCAGCCCTTATCTCATTCTTTGTTTTCTTTATAGACCATGCTATATGTGGAATGATACAAAATGCAGTTAAAAATACAATTACACAGATAAAAGTAGTTTACAGTTAAATGACAAGTTCAGATTGACCCTTCATAAATGTTTAATGGAGATAAAATATGCCAAATTAATACAACTTGGACCTTAGAGTTGCAAAAATGATTTTGCAACTCTGTGAAAGAAGTATTGATTTTTTTTTAATTCTTTTTTTTTTCTTTTACATCTGGTAGACTGACTTCTGATCAAATACAGAGATGTTTTCAAGAAATCTTGAAGAAGAAAAACTTCTAGAAGCAAAATACATTAAGACGGTATGTCACTGAAATAATTCTGTTTTTAAGATGAAGTAGTAATTTTGGCTGTCACAACTATGAAGTGTTTCTGTGACTTTGTATGCACAAGAGTTAAGGCTAGTGAGGAAAGTTAATCATAGAGTCATATCGTATCCTGAGTTGGAAGGGACCCACAAGGACCATGGTGTCCAACTCATGAAGTTAAGTCTATGTCTTTCTGATAAATCCTTATAACTGTAGTGTTCTGAAAATATAACTACTGGAGAAGATATGTTCAAGACAGAAGTTGATTTTATGCCTATTTAATCTGTTTCTTTTCTGAACTTTTGCAGAGTTGTTGCAAAGTCATTTTCTTTTAAATGAGAAGGGGTTCCCATATTTAATTTCCTCCTGTCTGCAGATCTATAATTTGATATTCTTTTTAATACTGGATAGGGTTGACTTTATATGCCTCCCACACTCTCAGTTTTAAGTTACTTTTATTGTAATAAAAGAAAATTTTAAAGCATAGAACAATGCATTTCAAATATAAATGTATGAAAAATATTATTAAATGGTTAACCACCTGTTCTAGTCATGTATAGAAGCACTAGTAATAAAAGTGGAATTGAGCTCATTAAGTTTTTTTGGAAATTACAAAGTTCAGTTTTGTATCCCAAAACTAGAGTAAGCTTGTACATGTTTTTATTGTGTTGCATGATACAACTTTAAAAATAGAGAAAATTTAACTATGTAGGTATTTTTTTTACGGAAATGCAAATTTGATTCTTATCTTGTGGGGCTCTGTATCCTCTGGGAAATATCCTTTATATTTGGTGATAGATGGGAGAATTGGTGTTTTGTATTAAGAGAAATGAGATGTATCTATTAAAATTCTCCAAAACTAGAATAAGGCCTAGTTAAAATGGAGAAAGCCTCCTTCCATTTTAAGTCCATAGCAATTTCCCCAAACTGAATTTTAAGCAAAATATTTA
>VXAL01016052.1:139041-150582 GCA_013399475.1 Chauna torquata | reverse complement strand
ATATGTATATATGTATATTTAAAATCAGTGAAAGTGAGTGCTCTCATGTAGCCAACTGAATACTACTCCTAATTGGCTGGATTTCTTAGTTATCCTCTGCAGGCACATTAAATATAGTCCATGGACCTTCAGGTTGAAAATCACTGGTGACTGAACTCTCCCTAAATGCAAATAAAGTCTTCAAAGGCTCTTCTCAGAAAGGTTGCCTTTAATAGCCCAAGAACAAGATAAGGCTGCTGTGAGCATGCTGCTTCCTGCGTTAGAATGGTCTCATGTTCTGTCAGGGGTTGGGTATAGTTACACTTTCTCTGTTCAAGCTATATTAAACTGACAAGGAGGGGTAACTAAACTCTTAGAAGACTAAAATAAAGCTTTCTGTAGTAACATGGAAACAGCCTTTTGCTCATGTGGATGTCTGTCATTGTTTCATGTATCTTTACCCAGTTGAATACTTAAACCATAACCATCACTGAACTTCAAAGAAGTAGAAAAATACCTATTTACATAGACTGCTTTGTTATTGAAATACATATTATAATTAACCAAAGTAATTAGAATAAATTCTTCTCTTGAGGCTATTTATGGGCATTCCTATTTTGCTCTTGTTAAACTATGTAAAAATATCTGTGCAATGAATCATTTGCCTTTGTAATTTTTATGAAGAATCCATAAGCTCACAGTTTTCTTTGCAATTATGTCACAGAGCCGCTTCGTATGCCTAACTTTGCCCTAAAAAGGATCTTATTTGAAACAGAAATGCTTTCAAGTAGGTTTGTTATACATTCATATAATTAAGGAAGAGTGAGAACATCTCTGATCTGGCAGCTGTTTGGAATGTGGAAACGGCTGTTGGAAAAGGCAGTGCTCCTTTTTGTTTAACTGTCGGAATTCAGAAAACAAATACTTGGAACAAGAAAATGATGAGATGTTAAATAGCTGTAGTTTCCTTCAAGTGTATTTTCCATCAATAAATTGTGAGTGCATTCAGGATCTGTTTAGCTTTCTACAAGTCAGAATCTGGCAAAGGTGGGGAGGTGGGGAAGGGGAAAAACTTGCACAGATTAGTAGAGCTGCCTTTTTTTTTTTTTTTNTTTTTTTTTTTTTTTTTTTTACTTTTCCTCCAGGAGGTAAACATCTTTATTAACCATTTATAAGAGTTCCTTGGACATTCCTATGTAGGCTGTTTCTGACTACTTATTACAAAGAAAAATTGCAAAGATGAAAACAGGTTATGTTGAACATATGGAAGGAAGCAATAAATGCCATTGGAAGTTCAATAATCTTGTTCTTGTCAGCTTCCTCATGTTTTTTTTTTTTTTTTAGTAACTCCAAGACTGATACATGGAATCTTATTAAAGTGTGTTCAGTTGAGGGTTTGCTGAACAGTGATAGTTTAGATAATAAATATTGAGAATCAGGAATGGTCTGGTTCAGAAAGTTTGGGAACCATTTTTTTTTGTTACAATAATAGCCAAATATTTATTTTATGTGTATAAGGTTTCTATGAATCTTATAAAGCTGAAGGAAACTCAGGTTTTTAATTATCTATGACTTCATCTGAATACTCCAAAAATACTCATCTGAATAACCTCGGAAATCCTGCAAAATTGTGAAAGCGAACTGTTGTGAGACTAGGAGAAAAATCAGCCTACTCAGGTCGTTGCTTCCACAGTCCAGACATATGGATAAGGGACGAATTAAGACCACAGGCTATGTGTGCTTCTATCATCTCTGTTATCAAAACAAAAATATAAAGACAGACATATGAACAGAGCTCTGTTAATGTCTTCATGCTCGTAAATGTTGATTAAATCTTAGCTTTGTTGTTTCTTTTTTTTTTAATTGAAGCTTTATAGATCCTGACATTGCAAAATCCAAGTTTATATTAGATGGAAAATATTCCTTCATACACTATCGTATTCTTTGATGATTTGGAAACGGTAACTTTTCCTCAAAGCTAACCCATGGGTTAGACTTCTTTTCTAGAGACAGATCGAGGGAGAAGAAGTTTTCATGTGCTTTGGGAATGGTTTGTTACAGATCACACTTTTTATTTTTAAACAATTTAAAATCTACTAGTAGAGTAAAATCAAAAATAAAAATCTGATGTTAAAGGAAACTATTGTGTTTGGGACATGGGGCAGAAAGTGGAGTTAATTAAGAATCTCTTATAACATGGCAAACAATCTGGTCACAGATGAAAACTTTCCGTGAGCTAGAATAAATGAATGAGGGTTTTCAAACAGTTGTTTTGACCTATTTTTTGCACCTCATGATTAATGATAGAACTCCTTAGACTTCTCTGAGAACAGTTAGTCCGATGTTGAATACTTCTGGAAATTGCTCAAATGCTTGTTTAATTGCATCTGTTTTGCATTGGTTCTCAAACCAGTTTTCATGACGTGAATTTGCTTCTTGAAAGAATTATTTTGAAGCCCAGTAATAGTTAGTAGTTTTACTAGTTGTGAATAGAGCAATCCTACCAAGGAATTTTTTTCACATCTTAGAGATAGCACAAAAACAATGTTTGCTTTGTACTGTAAGACATGAAAGGATTCATCAGTTTGTGTAAGACAGAAAACCTGTTATTTTTTTCATAGGCACGCTTATATTTCTTGGCTTTTGATTTAGAAGCATATCATGTGTATGGAAACTTCCCTATTGAGTTTGTTACCTTGACATACATAGTGTCTCTGCTAAATTGATTATGCTGTCCCATAAACTTAAGTTCCTCATCTCCTTTGAAGCACTATTCTTTTTCATGATGTGTGCTTTCATTGATTTGAAAATACTGTCCACCAGAAAGTTCATTTAGGGTGTCTGTTGTTTGATTTGGGACAGTGCTTCTGTATAAGGAACGTAATTTGTCAACTTCCTCATCCATTTCTTCTGAACAGTCTCATTAAGGAGGACTGAAAATCTAATTGCCCCAAGTCTTTATCCATGAGAAGCTAAGAACAAAACATCTCTAGTAAAGGGAAACTAGGATTTGGAACTCCAGTGAACTTACAAAAGAAAGTATTTGGATGAAATATTTAGTCCTCTTTGTTCTTTCTGCTCTCATAATTTTGTTCTGAGAAGGTCTAAAAGCACACATGCACCCCTGTCTGTACTCCTTGATCCCACTAGTTCATTACTGTGCAGCTAGGAAAGATATAGCCTCTTTTCTTAGAGGCATATAGTATGAACACTTTAGCACGATTTCAACAATTACCTTAATGAAGAAAACAAAAGTCTAACGTTTTCATAGTACTTTATTGGTGACATACACAGTCAAAAGTATAAAGTCAAGCTAAACTATAATGTATATATATTTTTTTACTTACTAGTGGAAAGGTCCAGACAACCAAAGTAACTTGTCTTTTGTTTTTTCATTCTATGCAGTGTGCCTTCATCTTAAATCTGTATGGTCTGTAGTGGTAGACGTTTGTTAACCAAAGAGCTGTGTAACACATCTATCTTCTTATTCTCTCTCTCTCTCATCTCCCATGATGTACTGTGGACTATTTCACTTATTTTCCTCCTTTACCTTTCTCACCCAGCTGGTACCATATAAAGTTTTAGCACTGTACTTATATAGTTTATTAGTGCGGTTTGTGCCTATTGAAAAATCTCTTTCTGCACACCCACTACTTAGGGAAAATTTGGTGAATAAGCATTTCTTGCATTCAGTTCCTCATATTGCAGACACTTGCAGGCCAGAACGTTGTCTCCCTCTTTCCGTTACTGCATCTGGTTCCTAGTATGCACCCATTAGACGACACTGCTATTAGTTACAAATGCTTATTTTTCCTCTTTTATATTATTTAAATTCCCCTGAAGCTTCAGCTTTAAAAGTATTTAATTTGTCTGTGACTACAAGTCATCTCGTTTAATCCCAAGAGGTATTTAATATGCATTTTTAATAAATACAGTACTTGTGGGGAAGAGCAAATGTTTTTTATTATTCAGAGTTTAAATAATACATGTAGATATCTAGTCACGTTAAAGATATACCTAATATTTTAAGTCCTAGTGAAATAATTCTTTAAGGGCAAAATTTGGCTTAGTATTCACTAGGCCACTGGATGAAATAAATGGGCGGGCTTTTCTTCATTTAGTTTTGTTTTAGAAAGTTTCCCTAAGTTTTCCCTGCCCTTGTAGCTGTGGCCCACAGAGGGAGAGGTGGGGAGCTGAGCTGTGCGCGGCAGCGAGCCGACTGGCGGTAGCACACCGCTTTGTAGCCCTCTTTGCATGATGCCTTGGAGCCGACTGGCATTAGCGGGCCTCAGCACGGGGCTGTGGCCTCCGTGTGCTGGCACGCTGCTGGCCAGGGCTGGGATGTGCTCGGAGGAGCAGGACTGTGGGAGGGTGGGCTCGGGAGGCAGGGGACACAGGATCATTACTGCAAAGTGTGCACTAGGAGAGAAGGTTACAGTAGCTTCCTTCTAAAAATGGGCAAGTTGTAAATGCAGTCAAGGATTGTCTTATGCTTACTGTTTCTTCATTTATGTCAATACAGGATTCCTTGCTAATCTATACAGTATTTTTAAAAACTCTTGAATTCATGTATTCTTTTTGTTTTACTGCATGTTATGTAGAATGAATGTTTTAAACTATGCATATGTTTTCCTCCTTTTAAAAGTATATTAATATTTTTGCTAATATTTGCCTAATCCAATTTTGAGTTTACTTTAACTAACTCTGGATGATTTGATGTCACCAGCCATCACATGACAGTGCAAATTAAACTGTTATACAAATTTATGCTTTAAAGAAAATGTTCTTTTATCAGATGAATTGCAGGGTGCACAATCAGAGACTGAAGCTAAGCAAGAAATTCAGCAACTGCACAAGGAGCTGATTGAAGCCCAAGAGCTAGCTAGAACAAGTAAACAAAAATGCTTTGAACTTCAAGGTGAGACCCAGATCAACTTGATTATGTAGGGTATCCATTAAAATGTTATTTAACAGGTAATCTGAAAAGGCGGTCCAGCTTGGTTGACTGTTGGATAGATTTGTTTTCTAGCATTCACATCTCCTGCACAGAATGTCAGAAACTTTTTTTTTTTTTGAATATATAAACAGTCAGATTGAGCCCCTGACTTTTGGGTTGAAGATTGACCATCTTTTTGTAGTATTGAATATATATATATGAACTCCATATATTTCATCCTTATAAAACATATTCATCTAGAGGTGTTGATTCATTCATATTTCTGTCAGATGATGCACGCAGTTTAATGCATTCAGTGGTAGTTCTTTAGATCTTTAGATCATTCTTTCAAACATGGAGCTTTATCATTGTCATCAGCAAAACCGTGGGTTGTTTTTAACAGGAAATAGTGTAGTCCAGTTTAATCACATATTGTTCAGTGTTATTTCTGGGAGATATTTACAGCTTTTCTTTTCTTCCCACCTCTACACTGGTTTGCATTTAGCACACATGGAGTTTTTGGACAAGGAACTGGTTATGTTAATTTCAAATTAATTGCAATACTACCACAATAATGGAATAATATCTTTAATGCTAACTTTTTATTAAACTACTTACACAGTTACTAGCTTTGATAACTTACTGGAATAATCTGATTTAATCTTTTCAGTTAAGGGGATGACATGACTAAAATTAATTGCAAAACTGAAATACTTTTTACTAAAAAACTTTTGGGCACATTTTCACTTTCATATATAGCACTATTGGAAGAAGAGAGAAGAACATATCGAGTGCAAGTTGAAGAGTCTAACAAGCAAATAAATGTTCTGCAAGGTACGAAATATTTTTTTCACCCTACTCTCTTAGGGAAAATATATAGCTTTAGCTGTTTACGTGGCATCATGAGCATTACTGAAGTAAAATGTTAAGTGAGTATATGTTTTAAATCTGATTTGTTTCACAGTATCTTTGAATTCTATTGTGAAATGTTTCCTGGCAATTTCTATGCTTTTAATCATAACTTAAAAAATGCAAAAGATGTATTCTCTAACATATTCCTCTTCTCCTTCCTCTCTCTTCAGTCTTTCTCAGTTTCGAGTGATCCAGGGATTCTTACTGTGACTGTTTTACCTTCTCCTTAAACACTCAGAAGGTTTATTTTTTTGCACTTCTCAGTCTCTTCACTTCATAGGTAGAATCCTCTTAAACAATTTTTAATTGCTCCAGATTTGTACACTCAAGCTGGATGCATTTAAATTTCTTTAGCAGACGCACTGTCTGTGCTTTATGAAAAAACAGTATGATCATGTTCCTTTCAGCCCAAAACAGTTACAGCAGAATGAAATCCTGTGATTATGTAGCTGTTACTCATGACACAGAAGCTACTATTTGCAAACTAGTGAAGTGCTTATTGACAGAAGGCAAAAGAGTTTTTGAAGAGCAGTGGAACTAACCAAGTCTGGCTTCATACGGATTTGTTGAATACCTCAGCCCCTACAACATCTTTGTGTTGCCCTGGTATTTTAAAAGATCTCTGCTAGGCCAAGCTCTTGGCAAGAGTCACTTGCCCATTACATTGGGCTAGTGGCAGCATGTCATGTAAGCTGTTTTGGTGTTACATGCCTACTTGTTTGTCAGCCTGTACTTGTGAATGAGTTTATTAGTCAAGAGGATATCTCGCCTTAAAATCGATAAGGGTTGTGTTAGGAGTCTTCCCTACAGCAAATATTAGTATGAACACCATGATTATGAACTCAGCCATTGAATGTTAAGAAACTTGCAGGAGCTTCATACCTTGAGGTCTTTGTCAGTATATCGTTTGGTTTGGGCATTACAGTAGTTAAAAGAAATGAACAGACAGGTTAGATGGGCTGGCAACGTAAGTCTCATTTTCTTAGGAAATCAAAATGGCTTTAGCAAATTATTTTTGTGTAGTAGTTTGTTGTAGAACATGGTATTTGTCATAGGCCAGTTAGACTCGCTGAGAAGCTTATGTGATTACACTGTTTTATAGGAATGTCAGCAAAGCATCTTTAGGGCTTCTGCCATTGTTCATCTAAGAAAGAGGAGCTTCCATAACACTCTTCTTCAGAACAAGAGGAGCAATTAAATTCTGAATTTTCTCCAGCTAATAATGAAAATCCTCCAGGAAAAGAATGCTGTAACAAAAGTTAGAAATTAGGATGTGATAGGCATTTCTATGCAGAAGGAAGAAATTTTACATCTTTTACATTTTTTCTCTCAAAAAAAGAGAATCAAAGTAGAAGCTTGACAGAGCCGCACTTAACTGCAAGGTGGATCTTTGTCTCCTGAACACTTTCCAAGTGAGGTCTTGCAAATGTTTCTGACTCTTCTGTCTCCATTGTAGTTTTAAAACATTTTGATGTTAGTTGCCTGCTTGCTGCTTCACAAACTTTTAGGGTGTGACATATCTCACAACTTGGGAAAAGTTGTCACAATGTCACTCTCTTGGCAGCCTCTGTAAACTGTAGTGGAGAAAAAAATCCTGACAGTCTCATGCAATAACATTTCTTGAAGTATTTTTATGGAATCAATGTTTTAGGCCAGCCAGTGCTATGTGGCTCATATGTTTGTCATAGGGAAGAGGGGGTGACATAGAAACAACTGAAATCCTGTCTCTACATGTGCAGCTCTTTAGATGAGCAGATAAGTAAAGCAAGGAAATTCTTTCTTGCTTTAAATAATTCTTCCTTGCTTTAAATAAGCAACTAGTCATTGCTTATTTAAAAAAAAAAAAAAAAGTTCAGTTTGGATGAGGTAATGGCTTACGTAAATAAGAGATGTAATGGAAGCTTTATTTCCAATTGCCATTTCAAATTATATCCAATGCCTCAGAAACCATTCCAATATTCTTGGTTGTAATTTTTCTGCGTAAGTTATTTCTGCAACTCCGCCAAACTTTAGAAACGCTAGTATGTTTTTAGATTTTCATTCATACCATGCTTGTTTTCATGTCTGAATATTTAAAGGAAGAGCTGTTGATAAACAATGCAGACAGAAAAAAAAAAAATTTCTTTGAAAAACTGCCATTACTGAGAAGCAGGAATTTAGTTGGGCTTGATAAAGAAAATAATATCGGGAAGATATGGGTTGAAAAATCACTGCTTTGCTCACTGATGGGCTTCTGCTGTGTTAGCAAGTCTTAATTCTTGGTGTTTTAGAAACACGTAGTTTCCTAGCGTAATGGTTTGGTAGGTTCAAGGCTTCAGATATAACAATACATGGAAAGGTGATTGTTAATGTTCTGTTGTCTTTGTCAGACTGTTCTCATCTACTAGTTTGATTACTATTCCATTAGCATAATCCTGCAGACATTTTTTCCAATTGAATGAGGTGGTAATAAGCCTCATGTTGCTCACATATTCAAAAATCCATCGTGCTGCAGATGTCTTTGTTGTGGAACAGATATGCTGCTTCATCTTATACAGGATTGTTGTGAAATCGCACTTAGTATAGTCTATAATAGCTCTTATGTATTACAATAGCTATCATGTATTTTCCCTCCAAAGTGCGAAACTGGGTTATTCATAGGTTCTTTAGTTTATCTAGTGAGCTAAGTGTCTTGCTGAAGCCTGTTTAGGGGAGGGGAAAAAAGAGCAGTTGCATTTTTCTTCTTTACTATACATCAACTAGCAGCAAATTTCTAGATTGTACTTGTATAAGAGTTGTACCTGTATTGCTGTATGTGAAAGGACTGAAAGACATCAAGCATTGTGGATAGTTGTCATGAAAGTCTCTCTTGAGCAGTTCATATGCTATGTCAGTTTACAGCATGACTCACTCAAATTCTCAGTGTCATCTTCTGTAATGGATTGAAAGAACAAAAATGCAAGAAATCTATGAAGGTTACTTGGCCTCGGTTATCTTTCCTGTGCTTTCCACTGTCCTTGTTTGCCCTTTGCTTCAGAAAAAATAACATACAACTGTACGTAATTCTAACCCTCTACAGTATCTGATAGTAGGGTTTCAAGTGATCTAAAGATCTTCATTCTTTTCTTCTCAGAGCATTTCTTCATTAATTTAGTAATTGCCTTTTCCATCTTTGAAAATCAATGAAATACATGTGAACTTTGGTTTGTATACTTTAAAAGGCAAAACAAAAACACTGGGCAAATTACACATTTTGCTTTCATCAGTCAGGGTTTTAACTATAATTTTATTCTTCTTCCTTTCATACTTTCCTCTGTAGTGTATTTTTTGTAAGTATTCGCATAGGATTCTATTTGCATGCACATTTATGAAAAATAGTTGTGCTCAGAGAAGAGATGTGTTTAGTAATGAAACGATTTTGAATGGGAATAATCTATAAGGTTTGCTTCATGCAGTTAAGAAATGCTGAATAACCTAGCACTTACATGACTGCTGCACACTTACAGTTTACAGTCAGTCATGAATGCTAAAGGACTTCTTACAGTTCGGTGTATTAGGTACAGCTGTTGCTTTCAATCCAAAATTCACCTTGAGCCTTGCAAAATGCTTTTTGCAAAGAAGTAATTTTTAATTCCTTTACTACACGTTCAGAGAATGGAATAGGAATTGGACTTTGTGCATCAAATATTTATAGACATCACAAGCTGACTTTATCTGCTGAACAGGCAGACATTTCCAGTGTTGCATTGCAAGTCTGTTTGGCTTGTCACAGAAGCTTTCTTGCTTTCACTATTGTCCCCAACCCCCTGGTGTCCTCCTTCTGTAATACTTGTTTTACTTACAACAAAGTTGGATCTAAATCTTGGTTTCGCATTTTGGGAGAATTGCTTTAATGCCCCACACATAACAACCCTGTCTAGGAAAGCTTTGTCCAACTCTAATTCTTCTTGCTTTCAATTCTTTGTATTCTCTGATCCCACGTATGTCTTTTTAAGGGTAGATCATTTGACAAGATTAATATGTTTTTAATTGCATTAGGTTTCTTTTAGTCCTATTAAACATCAACAAGTTGAGAAAGGGAGAGTTTTGTTTATATTCTCTGTAAATACAGTTTATAAAAATTGTAACAATAATGTATGTTTTCCAGCTCAGTTGCGGAGGTTACAAGAAGATATTGAGAATCTTCGTGAGGAGAAGGAGAGCGAAATTTCAAGCACTCGAAGTGAACTAGTTAGTGCTCAGAATGAAATTCTGTCACTTCAACAAGTAGCAGAAAAGGCAGCATCGGAACGAGATACAGATATTTCTGCTTTGCAAGAAGAGCTGCAAACCGTACGTGCGGAACTTGAACGGTGGCGGAAAGATGCTTCAGATTATGAAAAAGAAATTGTCAGTCTACAAGCCAGCTTTCAGCTCAGATGTCAACAGTGTGAGGAGCAGCAGAAGGAAGAGGCTACTCGTTTGAAAGGTACTTGTTTAATAGGATGTCACAGACCAGCGCAAACAGTAGCATCTTTCTCAGTCTGATGAATGCCAGTAATACAAATCTCCCTCCCCCCTCCTTCCATCATAGAGTGTGTATGTGCGTGTGCGTGCGTTTTTACTTATATATGTGTATCAAGGCTTGTAGTGTTATAAAAACCCTTTTGTATTAAATAGTCATTAAATAGTAATTTTCAATAATACTTAAACTAGCTTAGATACCCTTTTGATATCAAAAGTAGGCCAAATATAATGCCACTTGGAAAACTTTTGCTGTTAGAGGGGTTGATACTGCCACAGGTTTCCAAAAGGACTTGCATAAAATCAGTATCATTAAATCTATATAATTTAAGCCTGCAAATGGGTAGCTTCTGAACTTTTAATTTTTATAGCGAAGTTTCACTTGAGAAACTTGCATTTATTATGACTTAATAAAACTGTTGATACCATCTCCTTTTATGTTCAAATAAATTTAGACTTAGTTTTATTCTGGAAATGTGATGTGGAGATACACAAACACTCTGTGCTGAGCCAGATCTGCTAGGCTCATTCATTTGCGCTTCACTTTATCTGTAATGCATCCACATCTCATGAGGACTGGTTCAGAGCCACTACTCCAGTCCCATAGCTTCATGTCTTGGAGAATCTGCCAATACAGTTCAAAAGCTCATGCTGAAATGTTGTACATGCCACAGAGAAGCTGGCAAATGTAAAATATGCTTTGAATTCTGAATTAGTTAATCTTTGTGAAGATGTCAGAGAAGCCTTTTTGCAGTTCAGACTCCAGTCTCTGTCATTGTATCACTAAGATCTATAATATTGATAAAAAATCAATCTTACCATGGACTGATTTATTTCACAGATCTCATTTTAACCCCTTAGTTACTGTTTTAAACATTCTGCTCCTTCTAGCAGAGGCACCGTACCTAGTGATTTTAGTTGTTTGTTACTTTCAATTTGTTTCTGATTTTCTGTTGAGAAGCGAATTTCTTCAAATGTGCTTTTCTGTCACCGTTTCTTAAGTACTAGAGTAGACCCATAAACAAGACAATTTTCTACTGCTTTGTGCCTTAAAGAAGCTCACATTAAGAAAAAGCGCTAGCTTATTTAATGGCTCACAAACTCTCCCTAACAGTAAAAGATATTGTGATATGTTTTATAGGTGCTTGTGATAGAATTCATGTAACATGATTATAATCAGTTGAGGTTTACAGCTTTTCCGCCATCTATTAGCTGACGCTACTTGAAGCATT
>VXAL01016052.1:92135-137283 GCA_013399475.1 Chauna torquata | reverse complement strand
TACTTGCTTTATTTTAGGGGCGTTTTGAGTGAAGTTTCCCCCAGTCACTGCTATTAGTTTTGTGTTTTGCAGTGTTTTTCTTTGCTTTGTCATTAAGTCATCGCTGTCACATTCCTTACCATTTTTGGAATTCGAACAGTCTTGCTAATCTGTGTGTTTGTAATCAGATGTGTTTGTAAAGATGCCTGTTCTTTTAAGTTTGTGGTAAATGCCAGTACTGAAGGTCATTGGTTTTGTCCTTACTAACTTCTGTTGTGACAACTGCTAGAAAACTTGTCATCTATAGAGAAAATTGAATGTGAGTTTGAAAATGAGAAACTGTCCTTAAAATAGAAAGATGAGACGCGCTGTCCCAGTATTGTTTATACTTAACCCACACCAAGGATTATGGCATAATATTTTTTTAATGCCTTTCTTACTCTTATGTTTGAATTCGGTGTGTGGGAAGAGGGTTTGATTTGCTTCATACAAAATGTTGATTTTTGCACCTATTTGGCTGATCAGCCTAGCTGTAAGACCACTACTTAAATGTGAAGAACTCCATGTTTCCCTTTATCTTTTGTTTTTATGGTTTTCACAGTTTTTTCCAATATGGTAATGAGTAATTGTTTGATATGAGAGATGAGCTGACGTCTTGCATTTACTTCATATTTCCTTACTTTGGAAATTATTGCGAGAGTTGATAAACTGTGTGTTAGCCTCATGTTCTTTCTGAGGTTAGCACAGATTATGTGTTAGTTGTGAACTGTTCGTATTAATACCTTTATGCACTGTTGTCCACCATTATTATTGGTAGATGTCACATTACTGTATTGTTACTGGTACAGCACATAAACTGTTCACTCTGGGAAAGGCTCAGCACAGTTGAGTATGAGTAAGCTTTCTGGAAAAGGACATAGTACTCAATGCAGGAATTTTTTTCAGAATATATATGACAGTCTACTAAAAATATAGTCTACTTCTAGAATGTCCCAGGTGAAAAGAAACACATTCTTTTCTGTTCAATGATTTACTGTCTGTGAATTTATTTCTAAGAAGTTTCAAGTCAGTCAAAATCTATCTGCAAAAGAAACCTCTCAAGTAGTACCGAATGTTTTTAATTATTTAACAAGGGAGATAATGGTGAGCTAGTTCTGAACTACCACACTTGTAGGTTCTTAAGGGCATACTGCTTGGGCAGGTGCTGCGTTTGTCTGAAGTGGAAGATTTCTGAATCTCTGGAAATGTAAGATGTTTGAAACCTAATATAAAAATTTAGCTAGTTAATCTGTGTTTCTAGACTTAATTTGTTTGCAGAATTCTATCTACTTGTGAACTTTTGTAAATAATGTGAACTCTAATAATTTTTATGAAGCAAGATGTAATGTCATTGCTGCCTGTTTAGTCATGAAGTGGGTTGTGTTCTCCCCTCTAGTGGTAGGGGAAATCATTGCATATCTAACACGAAATTTACTACGCTTCTTTGTATCATGCTGGACATAAACACAGAACTTATGCTTAATTATCCTGAGAAAGCATACAAGTAATTCTAGTTTTTCAAAGACAGGGATAAAATCTTCATTTAAAAAAAGAAAATCTAAACTAATATTTTTCTACCTTGCTTTTAAAAGAGAAAGTGTATTGATCCAAGGCAAGTTATGCTAGGCATGTGACAGGAATGGAAGCTGTGCACTAAGCAAATGTTAGCATGCTTTGGGTGTCCAGAGATCTGCAGCTTTCTTTCTCTTTGCATTTAGTATGAAAGAACACAGACAGTGCTCTCAGAGCTGAAGGCGAAGTATGAGATGGCTGAGCAAGAAAAACAGTCAATCACAGAAGAGCTTAAACAGTGTAAAGAAAACCTGAAGCTGCTACAAGAGAAAGGAAACAATGTAAGTCTGTACAAAATATTTGGGGAAGTCTGGTTATGACACCAATGACAATTTTCTTGACTGAGAGAACACCTAAATGTTGAATAGAAAAGGCTGGGCTTAAAAAAGTGCTGTGTACCATATTGTATGCAAAATTCCATTCTGGTGCTACCTATGCAAATTTGCAGGTCATTAACACTGGTACAATTTTGTGTGCAAGTTAGATTTACGGCTGCATGACAGTTTTAAATATGGCCTTAGATATCTGCTGTCCTGAAAAAAATCTAGCTTAACTACTCATGAACCAGAACTAGGCAAAACTTTCTAATTTCAGAGACTGATACGTGGGTAAAAGCTGAGAAACCTGGGTCCAAAAGAATTAAACAACCTTCTTCAAGATGCTTTTATTTTATTACAATGTATGTTCCTTCCTCACCCTTGCTTATGCTTCTTAACAGTGATTATCCCGTGTCAGCTCATGCTTTATACATGCAATTGGACCGTCCTTTCTATTCACTAATGAAAGTAATTCTTTTCTGCTACAATTAATTTGAGAGGTTGTATCATTAGAATTGAGTTTACAGCTAGGGACAACTTTTTCTTATACTGGGAATTCTGAAATGGTAACTCCAAATGTTAAATGTGGCAGACATGTTATAAGGTAATTATAGCCTTTTTAGATACCTTACCACCCTGGGATGGCCAGTTTGTCTTCCTGTACTGCTGCTGTGATCAGTGGGTGGTCAACTTATACCATCCTCTAAAATCAGTTGTGTGCTAGATGTCCAAAGTTAATATGAATACTCTTGCCATAGCCCACTTACTAAAAGTAAACCTATGACATACTAGAGTTAACAAAATTGTAAAGAACTCAGAGCTGTTCTCACATTTTTCAGCCATATTTTCATGAATATGATGTTAATATTCTCTTCGAACCTGCTTCCTGCTTAAATTCTTCTGCAATGCCCAGATAATGTTGAGTTACTGAAATAGGCAGAAGTACAGAAACAAGCAAACAAAAAACTTTGTAATAGAGGAGATCATAATGAAATAATTGCAAATGTGAGACTTCCTGCTCTGTTAAAACACTAATCTCAGCATGAAGGCCATCCGTGAAAACGGAGCTTAGTTGAGGAAAGAAAAATACTGTGAAGGGAATTGGAGTACCAGATGACAGCTTGCAAGGTAAGGGAGTTTTTAGGAAGAATTTGAGGTGAGTGTTTAAATGAGATAAGGAACCACAGCAGTTGCAAAAATATGTTTCCAGAGAAGCTACAAGAGTGGAAGCCTAGAGGTCAGGGTGTGATGAAGAGCATCCAACCATATAAGGACTTGCAGGACAAACTTGCCATTCAAGCAAGCATTACTCACAATCAGTAATGTAAAATATGTCTGTCTTGTGGATTATTTGAAGCATCATGGATACTGGGCTGAGTTCCAAGGTCAAATTTTTCAAGTCCTGTTGTCCCCTGTTGCTGGAAACATTATCTATTACTTCATTTCTTAAGACTGTGTCCCACAGAAAGTGACTTCCCACTGTGAGATTTGTTCCTTTTTGTGGCCCATCTGTATCTGAGTTTGCATATCTTCATATTCTAATACAGGATGCATGTTTTTGATGAAGCACCTAGTTAAGTGCTCCTCAGCAATAAGGAGATTTTTTTAATGTATTTTGATAAGTTCATGAGGGGGAAAATTTCGTCATTTGGTGGCAACTTCATTTAATGTGGTGGATATTTATCTGTTTCATTTGTCAGGATGCCACAGACTTGAATATATAGCTTATAAATAAATAAATCCATAAGATTGTCCAGTGAACTAATAAATTTTAGAAAAGAGAAGGCTTTTTTANAAAAAAAAAAAAAAAGCTGTGTGTTCTGAACCGCTTAGCAGTGTGGTGTACTACTTGTGCTTGCATGTTTGTAGTCACTGATTATTTCCTGATGCACTTTATATGATGGATTTGTTTATGTGAATGGTTGGAGAACATTAGCTGCTCTGGTTGACTTAAACTTTTGGCGCTTTTTTGAACACTGCTGTGATTATTTCTATCAATGTGCTTTCTGTGGGAAGATGGCACTGTGATTTATGGCACCAATGACGAAAAAAAAATTAATACTGCATGGAAATTAATAGTTACACATGATTTGTCAGTTAAATATTTGCCTTGATTACAACAAATTTGAATTATTATAAAGACAAGAATTGAATGGCAGAGATTAGAATACCTTCTAAGGTAATTCTGAGATTCCTGTGTTTTGAACTGTATTGGAGTTCTACAAATTTATAATGGGATGAGATTTTATTTGTGAATCGCAATGTTTTAGAAAGTCTTCAAACATGGATTTATCATGTATTTATTTGGCTGAACAAAATCAGGGTGGCTTCGGCACAAAAAAGTTCTTAAGAAAATATTTAGCATGGTTTGAACTTAACCTCTGTGTGTCTGTGTGTGTGCACAAATACATAGGCTAAGATACAGAGAGAGCAGATATCTTCCAAGGACAGCTTAAAAAGAAATTAGGTCCATTTTTGCTTCTAGTTTATCGTTTTAAGGATAGATGCTATCTATCCAGCATGTGAAGTAGTTTACAGTTAATTGAAAGTAATTGAGAAAATGTATAGAATCTTCTAACGAGGCCATAAGCTAAATGAACCCTGCAGTTTTGCTAACTGGCAGTTTGGCCCAGCTGCATCATTGGATCAATTTTCAGAACTACATTTGCTCGCAAGGCTGATGCCCTGCCAGAGATGCTGATCTCTGTGGCATCTCTAACAGAAATATACTTCCATGATTTACAGTAACTTGGTGCTGAATGTACAGTCATATTATAACCTCACAGAAATGTCTGAACTACTGGACATGGTTGTAATTGATTCATTAATGGAGGAAAAAGATTGTTTTTCCTGGAGGTTGGTGATGGAAAAGGAAAAGGCAGAATGAAGAAGCGGCTGAAAAATTTAATATCTGGTATCAGTCTTTCTGCCTTAAGAAATCTAGTTTGGATTTCCTATCACTTAACACAGAAAAAACTAAAACCAAATACAAATAAGATACAGGCAAATCAATTTAATATTTGTATTGTTCTTAAGTGCTAAAATGCAAGTTGAGATGAAGTTTCTGAGAATATTTTCTGCTTACTTCCCTTTATTTTTAAACATTCCTGTTCATTTGAGTAGAACGGTGTACTAACTTTGTATACCAGATTAGATGATGCTGTATTGTGTTAGATGTCTTTAATACATTTCAATTAAAACAAAAACTCACTGACTTATTTTCCCCTCTCTAAATCATCTTTACCTGATTGATTTATAGCACAAAGTGATTTTTAATATCCCTTCCCTTCTTTAGCCTTCCATATTACAACCCGTCCCAGCCGTATTCATCGGCCTAATCCTGGCTTTCCTGTATTGGTGTTACGGCCCATTGTGGTAGCGAAAGGTACAAGCACTACTGTTCAGTCAATGTATGTTTGTCCCTCTCACCTGTTTGTGCCATTTCTGTATAAAATAGTGCATGGTGAAATGCTCACAGGTATTTCTTTACCTGAAGCAAACCCTTCATTTGATATGCCGTTCTGTTGATACTGATGAGCTGAATGATCAACTAATCATTTAACATCTGTCTAATTGCTTTAATTCTAACAATGAATTTCATTCTAACTGGTTCTGAATGTGCCACTTCTAACTTGGTCTCAGTTTGTCTTTAGCAAATGGGCTACCTTTTGCACAGTGCTGTGATGCTAGGGCCTGTGAGAAAGCTTAATTGCTTAATTAACTATGAAAAATGAAGAGTTTGCCTCTAAATAATAATAAAAGTCAACAAGCTTTGGTTCTTATTTATGGACTAAGAACTTCGTCTCTGGCTTTAAACACTTTTATTTTTCGCACTATTGCTGTGAAGAAGATGGAAAAAAGAGAAGATGAGAAATAGGTGGTGGTTGGTTTGTATTCTGACCTCTCAGCTTGCATTTTCTCTAATGTCTCCCAGTGTGTCCTTCTCTTATTGTCGTCATAAAATGTTGTGACAATCCATTAGAAATTATTTTGTTAGGATCTGTTACGAACTAACTTCATAGATCCGGATTTAAACCTTAAAAAGCCAAGTTAAAGATGTCAGTACTACATAAACCTGTGATGTCAGTACTACAGAAACCTGTCTAGCAATTACTTCTCCCAAATGATGTTTTAAACATCTCAAGCCCTCACATGTTTAATAGCAGATTTCTCTGAGGTGCGTACGGTAATGAAGCTGGAAATATGGAAGTGCCAAAGGTTCTCCTGGTGATCTTCAATCATGAAGAGTTGTGGAATTCCTTTTGCCAGAGAAACATGATTCACTGTGATACTCAAGTGAGGATTAGCCTGCAGTAGCGCTCATGGGTAACATTTTAGTGATACCTATCAACAGGTACTCAGGACTTTCAGGAACCACGGGGTAAACTGATTAGTATGAATTAGAACAAATATGATATTGATTTTTTTTTTCTTTCCACACAGAGACAATGGCCTTGGATGCCTGTGATGGCAGCTTTGGTTGCTGTAACAGCCGTGGTGCTGTACCCAGGCCTAACCAGAGCTTCTCCATGAGAACTGTTGTTGAATCCATACACCGTCCTCCCTTTAGAAGCTGGCAACATTCATATACTGAGGGAAAACAGATTAATTCTCTTCCTTTTTACCTCTTAATACAGCACAGCTCTGCGTGAGAACAGCAGTAGGGTCATTTGCTTTAAACTGTATAAAATGTATCTGTCTATAAAGAGGGAATAAAATTGTGATTCATCATACTGTGAGCAATATTTTTGCTTACAATTTCATGCAAGTTTTAAATTAGTATGTTGGGATTCTGAAAACTATAATGGTGGCCTAAAGTAGGCTTCTTGGTACCAGATTATTTATAATGGCTAGGTTTGTGGACGCTTACTTTAGAATCTGATTGCCAGATTTAAAAGGAAAAACACATTTCTGATTTGGACACCCAAGCCAAGTAACCTTGCAGACACTTGGAAAATGGATGCAGTGTGCTCAGTGCCTTTCAGTACGATGTTTTTTTTGTTTGTTTTTTTTAAACTAGTATACCATTTTGCTGTTAGTCACTGAGCTGTTGGGAACAAGACTTAAGAAAACTTCTCTTACCACGCCTTTTGAAGGAAACATATTTTTCTTTGAGAAGGATTGTTTTATTAATGATTTTTTGGGAATAAACACAATTCATGTCCAGCCTTAAAGAGATAGAGATATTGATGGTGGAGACCAGCCTAGAGTATTTAGTGTGCGCGTGTGCGAGTATAAGCATGTGTGTGTTCTTGAGTGAACTAAGGTATTTCTGGGAGCAAATATTTGGTCACTTGATGGACATAGTGCAGTGATTCAACTTACGTTAACTTTAGTTTGAATGTAATTTATTAAATTTCATATATTTAAAGAGGTGCGTTCTTTAAAAGTATGAATACTTTCTCACATATCACATTGTATTGATTTATTTTTTCAGTCGTTTGATACTTTCCGACTTGAGCTGGAGGAACTCTTTAAATAAG
Source organism: Chauna torquata (assembly GCA_013399475.1). Classification (NCBI taxonomy): domain Eukaryota; kingdom Metazoa; phylum Chordata; class Aves; order Anseriformes; family Anhimidae; genus Chauna; species Chauna torquata. Next base: position 129,893 of record VXAL01016052.1, on the reverse strand, counting down.
CTTTTATTGACACAACTTCATTAAGAGAACTGCTACAGTGTGATTAGCTGAAAAAATTCTAAGATACATAAAATACTACAAAATTGGCATCATATACCTGGTGATGTATTGTTGGGTGAAGATGATTTTAATTTGGTAGTAAGGTCTTGTGCATCTTCATCACACGGCTGTAAGTACGATGCAGTGGTCCCCATTACAAAGTTTATTTTCCTTAGCTAAGTACTATACCTATTGCTTTTTGCTGAATTTTGGTGGGAATCACTGTAGTTAGTGCTGAATTAAATGTAGACTGTGGTTGTCTTGTTCAGCTCAACAGTTCTGTCAAAAAAGTTTATTAAAGACTCAATATGCTAAAGAATGGTGAAGTAAAATGGCTCTGCTAAAGGAAACTTCAAAATAGGGAGATAATCTCAACAATTAAATTGGCTTTAAACAATTTTATGGCAATCAACAGGTAGTTTAAATATTTAAATAGAAATTTAGTATATAATTTACCTTGTGAGTTTTGAGGGTCATCGTCCTTTAATTAAAGGTTCTATCTTAAGTTACATGGGATTTGCTATTGGGAGGATTATTAGTTATGGAAAAAGTCCACACGTGGCTTGTAGAAAATATTGTCATTTAGTTCATTCATTTCATCACTTTCAGTTGCAGGAGACCACCCAACCACAGAACACTCGTATGCCAGTGGTACTCAGTACCTCTTGTATATAGGTTATTGCAAATATTGTTCTGAAATGCTTAACTTCAGAATTACATTTTTTAAAGTAAATAATTGTTTTAAATCTATTTTGTAAAGATATAAAAATACAATAGAATTTCTGGAGTACAGATTAAACTATTTGCACTAACACACGTGATGTGCATGATTTAATAAAATAACTTTACTCTCCCTATGCATGTTTGAGTTGAATCTCATTTGAAAACAATAGACTCATGCTAAGTTTCTTTTGTGCTAGATATTGCCACAATTACTAGGCACAGTGTCTGCAGCATGTTCAGTAATACCAAAAGACTTTTTTTTATGTTGTATTTCACATTTGCACTGATTTAAGTTTTTGTCTAGCTGATCTCTCTCCTGTCTGTGGCTTTCAGAAAGAAAGGGGGGAGGAGAGGGCCATGAAGAACTTGGGAGCATTTTTGCTGGTGAGAAAATAAAGTGTTTACAGCTGAAAGCTGGATTGTGCCTGTGGCGGAGGTCATGAGATTGGAGGAGCAGTGGCTGCAGATCTGGAAAGCCTTTCTGGGTGAAAGGAGCCTGATGCTGCCTCCTCTGTTCTTTAGCGTCCTGCACTCCCTGTTTGTCCCTTTCAGCTACTGTTCTTTTTCCAATTGATTCTCTTCCCTCCTCCCCGCTGGTAGCATGTAGACATGGTGTGAGGAGGTGGAGCAGAGGCCAGGAGAGGAGCCTGCTGGAGCGGTGGTCCCTCGTGGGTGGCAGCGGGGAAGGGGCTGAGTTTCTTGGGGGGGCCCCCCGCTGCCAGTGGGTGCCCTACACTGGGCACAGCTGCCTGTGACATAGGTTTGGTTTTGTATTAAAGACAAATGTGTTTTCAGAAATCTTTAGTGCATCAGAGTTGAAATTTGAGACCCAACATGGCTGTATTAAAGGAGAAAGATTAATTGTGTGCATGTGTGCATATTTATATTGTATACACAGATGCGTAGTACACGCTGCACGGGTGTTCATGCTTACAAGTACACCTATGTTTCCGTAATATTGTGCCTTTCCCAGGAGTTCTTGGTATTTACATGCTCAAAATAATCAGGAATCAGCACAGCTCACTCTGTTTGAGAATCCCTGGAGAAGGGTCGGATAACGGGTAGTTACTGTTCTCCAGTGCTTTGACGCTAAAGCAGCAAGTGGAGTTTTTTTAAGCACTTTGTCCACAAACCTCTTTTCAGCTGTTTTTCATTGTGTTTGTTTACAGTAAACATCTGTGCTCTTTTACATTCAGATTTTTTTTTCTTAAGTTGTGAGGTTTGATTAGCTAAGCCTTGGAGTTACTGCAACAACAGAGCAGCTTTTCACAAGCATTTGAGATGCTCTGAATCTACTTCTAAAATAAGCGCTCTGAGCTTGCACTGAACTTCAAGGTTTTAAAAAGGTTTCTCATACCAGGAAAATTTGTAACCAATAAAACAACTCTCAGACTAGTTCAATTTGGCAGACTTAATGTAATAAAATATCTGAATGCTTCTTCAGTTTTGTCGTGGTGTCTTGACTGAGGCACTTTTTTTTAATTCTAAGAGAAATTTTACCTACTTTGGGACTACTACAGCAGCAGGCCATTTATTTATAACATAAAAAATGTAGTGTAACTTTGCTGTTCCTTGTAGCTGAACTAAAGGTGTTCTTCCAGAGTCTTAGCCTGACCCTTCTTCCAGACTCTCTGGATGTTTCGGTGCTAAATAGAGAATTGTGAGCCTGCACAATGTATTGCAGAGTTTTCTAATAAAACAGTCTTAGTGAGATTTAGTGTCAAATGGCTGAGGCAAAGGTAGTTGTCTGTGCGTGTATTTTGGGAATACATTAAATTTTTGTCTTTTTTTAATCTAGTCTTACGAAGTACATTACCTGTTCAAACTTTCAGCGTGCTTTACGTAACAATTTGAATGTCTCCTGCCTTAATCTGTGTGGTTCTATCACTTGCAAGACTCATTTCTTCAGCTTAAATCTTCTCTGTGATAAAAATGCCCTGCAGAGATTCATTGCACCAGCAGCACCTGAGTGCTTTAAAACACCGGGGCACCTCAGTGGCTTTTGGGAAGCCGCTGTAGTTCGCACCGGCACAGGGGTTGGCTGGTTTCCACCTGGGGCCTTTTATCCCCTCTGGATTTTCATCAACCATTAGCAATTGGTCTCAAGATTTTGAGTCTTCATTAATATAGCAGTAGATCACAGGAAAGAATTAGAAGCCATATTCCCCCTCTCTCCTCCTTTATCTCAGGCGTATACCTCTGGATCTGTTTGAAGGGGGCGATTTGTTTCCAGCAAACAACTGCATTGAATTCCTCAGATCCAAGTGTTTTACTCTTCCCAGTCTCTGCATGTGTGCTTCTGGACACACAACTCCTTCCTTCCTCCTCTGGCAGGAACTGGGCTGCAGTGTGTCTCCCAGTTCTTCCTGCCTTCCTGGCTTTTTATTTTGTGCCAACTAGTTCAAATTAGTGAGCAAGGGTTTGCCCACAGAGCCAGGTTCTTCTGCTTGGAGAGGGTTGCACCCACTACTGCTTTAAAAACTGTGTGCTACCATGTTATCAGACTTTGGCTTGGAAATGTAGAGGGCAAATTAGCAGTTGAAACAAAAGTTTTGGTGGTAATGGCCATCAGAGGCTCAATTTCTATTCATTTGCAAAAGTGACTGCTGCTTTGGATATCACAGTCATAAAACTCCACTGATTGATTTTAACATCAGAAGCAAAATGTCAAGTTAAACCACAGCGTGTATCTTAGAAAGAAAGAAATCTTGATTTAAGGAAAAGAATTGGTCACCTCTGTAGGTAAGTTACTCAAGCAATTACTGTACTCTTGTTTGAAGGGGAAAAAAAAAAAGCGCTGTGTTTGATGTCATCTAGTTTTGGCTCCCAACTGGCAGATTTCACTATATCTCTTTTGGAGGATGTTCTACTGCTGCAAATGTTGTCCTGATCCAGGGATTTGACACACCATGATCAAAATGCCTTCTATTCCTCATTTATATGAATGAATCGAGTTTCTTAATATTTTTTCTTCATCCCTCTATTTTTGTTGTCAGCTTCTAAAATTATTTCTTATTTTATGGATGTTCTTTTTTTGGAGTGGATGCCAGAACAGAACATGCTCTTACAGTAACGACCTTACTAACATGATATCAATATTAAGTTTTGTATCCCACTCTGATAATCCTGTTTGGCTGACTACCAAATCCCTAGGACCTTTCTGGTATTCACTGGCTTCTCTAGCATTTGGGTTTTAATCTTGTGAATCAAATCTGTGCATTCCTCACATCCCTCCAGCCATGTGGTGTCCGATTGCAATATTGTTCAGCAGTAGCCACTGTAGGTGGGCAGTGCAAGACAGAAACCTCTTTCCCTTACTGTTTACAACATCATCAGTGGTTCCCCCCACCCCTTCAGGTTTTAACAGCAATAACTGTTGAAGCTTTTGTACATTACCGTTGAATGGTAGTGAGCCAAAAACAGATCCCTGCAGGACAGTAAGAGAAAACACACACAGAATGATTACTTCACTTAGTTTTTGCGATGTCAGCTGTTTTTTAATCTGGATTATTAGTAGAAGTGATAGTAGTATAGTGATCATTCTTATTAGACTGTCAAATGACTTACAGAAGTCTTGCTATAGGAACAGCAATAAATTTACTTTTTAAAAAACTTATAAAAATTTGAATTTTATTTAAAAAAAAAAAAAGCTTTGTTAGGCATGAATTATTCTATGTTCTTGAATTCTGTACTGATTGCTTCCCATAGATCACTGTGATTTGATTAGATTTTGAGGTGAAGCAAAAAGAGTCCTTTTCCCGAGATGATACATCTTTCTCTCTCCCTCCAGCCGCACTGTATTGTTACCTGTTACTGCCACTTGCCACTCAAAGGCATTCCTAATTCCAAATTATTCATGTGACTATGTCTAAATATTTCAACCTACTGAGACTGGCTCAGCGTTACTTCCAGTGCTGGAAATGTAACACTTCTAATGCACCGAGGGTGTGTGTGCATGTGTATAACTGCTCTTCGGGATTGCGCTTGCGTGTGGTAAAACAGATTACAATTACTTGCGTTTAGCAACCGCGAAGAGGAAGGCTAGTATGGAGATGGAGTTATTTCATTACGTCAGGTGATACATTGAACATGCAGGTGTGCCTCCAAGTATGTCATCTCTTTATCATATCTGATGAAGGTAACCCCAAAGCTTGGTTAAACTAAAAGTATTTTTTTCTAACCTGATCATATTAATGAGTAACTTGAGAGAAAAGTGATCATTCTGTTCCATTGGAATAAAGTTTATCCAAAAGCTGCTAGCTCGTGTTTGTTTCAGTACCCCCTAATAGGAATTTAACTTTTTAGAAACACCACACGCATACTGTGAGTGCTAAAGCAAGGGCTTCAGTATGGAATGAAGTTATTTTAATCTTTTCATGCTAAATCATTAAAACTATATTCTACTTATATTTCTTGTTAGGAGTTCTCGCTCTGGAAAACACTTTTATTGGATGTGTCATCAGTTTTGATGTGACAGAAATACTCGTCTTCAAGAATATAGTGGCTCTTATTTAAAAATGTTCTGAATATGCAATGTGTTTTTTGGGATGAATAAACAGTAAAATTTGTAAGAATAAATCTACAACACAACAAAAAGCTAATTTGTATTGTACATAGTCTTTCATTCAGCCTAACTCCAAATTTCAGCACTACAATTTCCCAGGAACTTGCGGCATTCTGCTTTATTGTGATAGAAGAGAAGTAACATTAATGAAACCAGTTAAAACTTTAAAATTAGGACTTATTTAGCTGTGTGTTTGGTACAAATGGGGTTCACAGACACACAACCTTTCCTCCTGCTTAAGGTAAAGCAACGCGCCAACAGATTTGCACGCAAACCCAGGGCCCGGGGGGCTGGAAGTGCTTTGCGCGGGGAACGAGGGCGGCCTCGGTTCGTGCGGGCGTTACCTGTTTAGTGACATCGTTCACAGATTTGGGGACATCGCTCATGGATCATCACGTAAGAAAACCAAAAGCTCTGCTTCAGTGCTGGCTCAGGAGAAGGGCGTCCGCCGAGCCAGGCAGGGGGTTCCCGGCGAGCCGCAGCAGCGCCAGGGAGGGAAGCGTCCTCCCCGTGCACTGTGTGCCTTGGATCCAGCCCGGGCTGCGGTTTGAGTTAGCGTGGTTCCACACCAGGCTCTGACAAGTCCTGGTGCAAGAGCCTAGGCAACTTGCCTCTTTTCTGTTTCTCTTTTTATGAAGTTAGAGTTAACCTTAATGTTTTCTACCAGGTGCATTAGATGTTGGCTTTTTTTTAAAAAAAACAAACAAAAAAACAAAAACCAAAAAACGCTATAGCGTTAAACATGTCTAACTGCTTTTCATGGGATGTTGTTGGTAGCAGATATTACCTGTAATGTCTGCCAGTAACTGTCTCACAGTCCTGTCTCCCAAATACCAGTGCAGAGTACTCATCCTTTGACCAAGGAGACAAATGCTGAATTAGCTTATTTCTGAGCAACTCTACAGGTGAGAAGTGGTGATAAGGTTTCCTTATTCCTAAGGATACAGTATCAATGTTACAGGCTGATACTGGAGGTGTTCTTTTCTGTTGTGTATATATAGCAGTCACAGCTGATGGGCAGTTTTTGTGCAGCAGAACTCAACTGTGATCTGGCTGTAGCTGGGTATTGCAACAGAAACATATTGCTCAGTTTTTTTTCCCATTTCATAGTTACTGTAATGGCGCGTAAGGGAACATGTAGCCTGCAGCAACTTCGGTCATTTTCATTGCACTTGCAGATTTGGGTTGGCCAGGTGTTGGTGTCTCAGCTGTCTCGGCACTACGTGTTGTGACAGTAGTATGTCCTTCCTCTGCAGATTTCTCTGAACTATAAATCTTCCTTAGTTTCCAAAACTTTCATGTTCAAAGGGTTTTCATCAGTCTGTTTAAACAGTAAATTTAATGTTGCTGCCGTGGTGCACCTGCAGCATACTGCCATGTTTACATGTTCTCGGTTACGTCCCAGCAAATAACAAGTGATTAACAATCTCCATTATTATTACTTTACGCAAAAGACTGTGTATGCAGTGAGCAAGGGTGTTCCCGAGCACATCCACACCCCTGTTCAGGAGGAGATTCAGTAGATAAAGAGCAAAAATCTTGTGACTTATATGGTGTTTCTCATTTCAAATCTAGAGAGAGTGGTAAAAAAATTATTTGTCCCAAGCTGATGCTTTCCCCAGTAATTAAGAAACAAATACTGGAATAATTCCATCAGAAAGAGTGCTTTTAGGGTATTTCTTTGGTGGGAACTGAATCACTTTCTCAGATGCATAGGATCCTGCATCTGCTTGGGATAAGGGTCTGCTGGGAGTCTTTGCTACTGACTGCCCTTAGACGGGCAAGGAAATTCATCGATGGAGCCTTTGATGTAGCGTGTATCAGGATGGAAGATGCAGCTATTGTACTGGCAGAGATTTTTCTCAAAAGCATCTCAGTTCTACTCATATGTACTCATGTAGCAGTCATGTTAATTTGTTTTTCACGGGAACTGGAAACCATTTCCATTAAATGAAATATTTCACTGAAGAATATTAAAGCACGGTAAGTTTTTCTAAAAATAAAGATCAATAATTGGGTGTTTAGTTACATTCTGCAATTGTATGGGTTAACTTTTTTTATTTCATATACTAGGCTACGTTTCAGCTAGATCCTGCTGGCTAATACATTTAATTGGGAAGCCGCTATGCTTTTTTTCTCTTTTTTTTTAAGATTTTGAGCACATATTGGAGGTCTTCAGTCCTTTTTGGTGTGAATATACTGTGAAAATACAAAGTTATAACTTTAATGGGAAGGTTGTTACCTGCAGGACAGGGTTGCAAAGCTTGCCTGTTTGTCCTGATGAGTATTACCATAGGTGGTAGTAGTACCTGTGCAAGCAGCTGTCTCCAGCTGAGGATAAAGAGGCTGATGAGTCACGGTAGAGTCACATCCTATTCACACTGGTTAGGGACACCACCACTTCACCCTTCCTTGTTCTGACTAATCAAGCTGAAAAAAGCTGAAAAGAGGACTCTTGGAATGTGAGAAATGGAAAGCCAATCTTTGAGATCTGTGGCTATCCAAATCTTGTATGCAGGCAACTCACCTGTTCAAAAGCAGCTCAAGATAAGCACAGCATTTACAGAGGTCTTTGGTGTCCAGTCAACCGCTTTTCCCTGGTGGTCGCTGTTTCTACCCCCTCTTTGCGTCGTAGTTGCCTACAGGAGCAGGCAGACACACTGGCCTTGCTTGCATCTGGCTTGTATATCTGTGCCTTTCTCTGCAGTCATGCAGGCTGAGATGATTTACTGTGCAAATGGGTGTTCTGGTGGGTTGGAGAAGTGGGATCTAAGGCTGGTTCAGTAAATGTGATTACACTTGCTCCAGCATGTCCAAGTGTCCGGGGTGGGGGAACAACCTCAGCAGTGAGCAGTGCCCATGTGATCATGCTTTGAAGATTTGCACATTGGTGAAAAGCACAGTCTTTTCTATCTCAATATCCTGCGGTCTGGCTTGTGGGGTGGGCTTTCAGCTGGAGTTGTGTGTTAAGTGTCAGCTTCTATTTTACAAGTACACATTCAAGCAGCCATCTAATCTGTGTATTTACATGGCTTTCTGAATCAAGCGAACAGTGTAGCAGAAACAGCTTGGTGTATCAGAGCATTGCACGAAACTCACCTGAGCAGTCTGTCTTAGCAGAATGAAGCTTTGTGCTTCTCAGTAAGCACGTCCTTTAATGGGATGGGTTCAGGCAAAACAAAAAGCATTTCAAACTTTTAAAATTCAGTATATTGAAAGGGTGAAGTTGGAGTTGAGATTGATGGTGTTTGCTGTGCCTGCTGATCTCTGCTGAGGCATCTCTTTGTTTGCAATGGGCAGTTTTAAAGCATCCCCAAATTTATTGGTTGCTTCTCAATAACTTTTACACTGGCATTGTTGCTGGAAAGGATTCTTCTTTGTTTCAGTACTGCACTGCTTATTGCATGCAAAACTGACTGTCTTAAGCAAGGAGCTTCCACTAACAGCTTGAGATGTCAAAACACTAATTTCAAATGCATTTTATCACACATTTCATGATGGAAAATACTTCCCCTGTAGCTTTCTGGAGAGAGTTCTTGCCAGTAGTTGCTGCTTCTGTTTTTCCTCAGGGATGTCAGGCTATTTCTGCTGAAATAAGCTACCTGTCATCTTCAGCATGTAAAAGTCCTCATATGCATAGCTGTGTTGTCTCTGAATGTATCGCCCCAGCAGCCCTGTGCTGTTTGTGTGGTTGTTCCGAGGCTGCAGCCAGCAAGCTGAGGGCCTGGGAAGCGTGGCTTGGCCAGAGTCACTGCAGGGGCAGCAGGGTTTGCTGCAGGAGGAAGCTCGAGGTGTCTTGAGAGGAAGGAAAAGGGGGAGAAACTGTGTGTTTGGGGAAAGTTCCCACAGAACGCAGAGGAGAGGCATGGAGGGGCATCAGGAAGGGAAGGGTGATGCGAGCGGGTCTGGGAAGGATGGTTCCTGGGTTTTGCTTCAGAGGAGAAAAGCACTCTCAAGGCCTTAGAGGAGCACCCCCGTGTCCTCAGTCCCTGCCTGCTGTCCTGCTACCTCCCACGCTCAGCTGGTGCTGCCTGGTGGGCGTCCTGCAGCCGCCAGCGGCCCACGCAGCGGGGAGCTGGCCCTGCTCGTGAGGGAGGCATGGCTTCTGAGGCGGCGAGGTGGAGGTGCCGCTTAACACACCACAAACGAGAGGGGCCTTGGAGATGGTGTCTGCCTTCCTGCTCCGTGCCTGAGCCTCTTGGAAGCCTGCTCCGTTCTTGTCCCCTTCCTGGCATTCAGCTACCCTTCCGCTGTGACCGGGTTTCCTAACGCCTTCGCGAGGTCACCACCTTTCACCGCTGCGCGAGTGGCTGAGGCCGGGCCCGTGGGCTTTCCTCTCCCCCCATGCAGACAACTTCTCCTGCTTTTTGCAACAGCTTTGCTCACAGCATCCAGCAGGTGAACAACAAAGAAGGTAGCAATCGCATCCAGGGTCTTCAATTAGAGACGACCCTCTAGTCACTGTGGTCTCCAGGGAGCAAAGGCTCTTGCCTCAGCAATCACTGCTGCAGGAAACGTACGGTGAGATTAGGCGGCGATCACCTCGCGCAGTACGTGTGCCCGTGCCCCCGTGGTGGTACGGAGCCATCACGGGTGCCGGCGTAGCCAGGCTTTGTTGCGGGGCGCAGTGACGGGTGACTGCGTCAGGAGAAGGTAAGAGCTGTCGACCTTTCCTGCTGTAGGAAGTAGGATGTTGGTGTCAGCACGTCCTCTGCGAGGTCTTAGTATTGTGTTGGCTAAATCCTGTGTTCTGAGTGAGACGCTCTTGATGCGTCTGTCGCCTCATTCGTTGCCTCATCCGTGGAGCTTTGCTTAAACCATCCCTGTGGTTACAACAGACAAAGATTCTTTTGAAACTTCAAAGAATCTTTGTTCTAGTTTTGTTTTGTCTTGTTCTCTCTAATATAATAACGTACAGAATATATATGGAAAAAATTATCTTCACTTAAATGTTTTCTTCTCTGTACACATGCAAATGGAAAACGGAGACTTCCTAAAATCCCACAGATTCAGGCAATGCAGTTTACAGTACTGTTTTAATGTAAATTTAATGTTAAATAAAATGAGACAGTTTGTTATTTTTACCAGAATCAGATGTCAAGTATAGCAGTCTTAAAGCAACACAAAACCAACAAAACAAACCACCCCAAAACAAAAGCACTTTGGACAGCCCTCAGTGTGTGGCCTGAATATAGAAGTTGCATCGCCCATGCAGCCCCCAGCCGTGCTGCTAATTGGGCCCTCCTTTTCGGCCTCATTAGCCTTTAGGGCTGGTGTGCTGCCCAGGAGGAACCCCTTGTTTCGAGGCACTATAACACTTAGCTGTTACAACGATGTCTCTCTGTGGGAAGACAAATTCAGTTCACACCCTGTAAGTCCGAACTATAAGGTAAAAATAATCCCTTTCTATTCTCTCCTAAACAGAACTGCTCCTGGAAAGCAGAAACAAACCCTAGTAATTGCTCTATGTCCCTGGAGTCCTTAACAGAGCATCTGCAGACATGACAGGACCAAGACCTGCTCCGGGATCACTGCAGTTCAGCAATGGCAGAGATCAGTTCATGCATTACTCTTTAAGTGCTGTGTGTACACTCAGTGCGGTGACATTGCAAAGAAGATGACTTTATTTTCCTGCTGCAAGGAGGTTGAAATCTTTACATCCTGAACGTATGGAAGGAGAGTTTTCTCTGACTGTCCAAACTCGTAAAATGTAAGCTGGGGGGAGAGGGGAGGCCACATGCATGCTTGGTATTAGAGAAAAAGCTATTTGTGCTTATTATAATGGTAATACTTTTCAGTTGCAGCTCTCCTATGTGGAAGTTTTATCTCCCTAATATGGACAGAGAACTACATCACTTTCAACTTAGCCAGTTTTCTAGGAACAAAAAAAAAAATGTCAAGTATGTGCTTTGGGTCACTTTTGCACATTTTTCTTTTTATCTATGTTTCTATTTATACCCTCGCCAGTTTTTACATTCTCCTACCTGGTAAGAAAATTAACATGGTTTCTAAACTCTAAGAGGGAAGAGACTGATTTCCTAGGTGTGAGCTGAGTACCATTGCCTTTATTAATATAAATAGTGACATCACCTTTTTATTGCAGAATGGGAACCTTAGACAGTTCTGGCAGAGTAAATGTTAAGAATAATGTCCTTATGAGACACATGTAATTCATCTTCACATGTGCATGTTGAAGAGATGCTGTGTCCTGAGCCAGATCAGCTCTGTGAATGAAACTAATTTATGAGCAAAAACTGTTCACTTTTTTTTTCTATTTTCTTTTTTTAACTATGTGAAAATTGGTGCTTGCAGCCTGCTGGGAAGTGCTAGGCAAAGCACAGGCAGCTCTTTTGTCCTCTTCAGGCTTCCTCCAGAAATCTGTTTTTGCACTCCTCCAAAAGCCTTTTTGTAAATGATGCCTGAACCATAAAGTAATGGTAACTGCTGTCTCGCTGCTGTGATTCAATGTGTTAGTCATTCGGAGTGGTGGTGCTCGGGGCACTGATGAACTGTCAGGGAAGCGCTCGGTTTCCTACTGGAGAAAAGTTTGCTGGTGTCTATTAGAAAATATCACCACATTCAGGTTCAGTCTCTTTTGCATAACACAGCATGTAGGAAACGTGCATCCTTTCTGGCCAGAGCTGAAAAAGCAAAATGATACACCACAGCATGGCTGTAGTTGCTGCCAGGGGTGAACATCTGCTCTACAGCTTGTCATTCAGCTTTTAAAGTCGTCCTGTGAGCAGCCAAGAGCACTGGCCTGGCTGGGTTCAAGCACCTTTTTTGTGCTTGAACGGGAGATAACTCACTCCGATGGGGAGAGCCACAGACTGGCAGGCTCCACCTCTGTGCGAGCTGTACCTTAGCCGCAGTGCGCTGATGCCTCTGCTTGCTGGAGAGAGAAAGCCCTGCTTTCTCCTCGCCTGGATTTTCTGTGCCCTATTTACCGAAAGGAATAGGTCTCTAGTGAGTTGCCATGAGAAAAGTAGGCGCGCGTTCCCTGTTTCCTAGCACCTGCGTGGACATGGGCTCAGGTGTCAGCAAGCAACTTCATGTGTGCCGTTCACAAAAGGACAGAAGACTGTAGTGGCTGTTGCCACTTCTCTCTGGTTTTAAGCCAGGTCTGTCTCACAAGCTTTTGGGTCAGATTCCTGATTTTTCTTATCTAGTCATTGCCTTTTCCTTGTTGCTTCTTGCAGCACTGCCAAGCTATCAGCTGGAGCAGGGGAAATGCTTATGGATGGACCCATCATCCTAGCACCTGGCCCTGCAAAGGGCTCCAGCTGCTGAGATGGTTTGAAGGAGGCTACAGACCTGCTTTTTATGGTTTCTGCCATGTTTCGCTTACTCTAATACCCAAGGCTCAGGATAATATCTCAGGAAAACCATATCTGAAAAGATTTTGACCATTTTTGGAGAGCCTGCCCTCATTTGGATATTTTGGGTGCCACCTTCATGTGAAGGTTCTCAGGAGTACCTTGAGATACCATTTACATAGAAGATTTGCTGTGCCTGGTAACTTTAGGGACACATGCTTCTCCTCTGGTCTTCCTGAGATCCTAGTTAGCCATCTGGAAATCTCATCCTGTGATTCCCCCAGAATCTTGAAGACCTTTTGTAACTACTAATCCCAGAAACAGATTTTCCCTTCATCCTGTCTGTCAACACAGACTTTAACTTATTTTTATGGGCTTCAGCACATGTTTGATGCATCACTGCCTTAGGATATGGTCTATGCTTTCCGGACTCTTTCAGTGGTCATTATATCTACATATAGCACTTTCTGGAGAAGGGCTAATTTAGTGGGTATTTAGTAGGATCTTCTCTGTGTCCTTCAAAACTCAGCACATCTTTTTGTACATCTGGAACACGAATGAGTGTAATTTAGAGCATCATGAGTGCGAAATCCTAGGAAATTATACCTTACAATGCAGTTTAATATGCTTCAATGTATTAACTCAGTTCAACTCAATTCAGTAATGTTTTCATTAAGAAGATGTGGTAAAGATTGTATTAAAAAGTACCGATCCTATTGAAACAAGGGGGGTGAAGCAAAAAATATTTTCAGCTGACTGGTGCCATATTAGACTCCAATATCTTGCCCACCAGTTGTCATTTACACACCAAAATAACATCAGTGTGAAGTTTGTTTGTATGTCTTAGCTGCTTTATGGAGGCAGATAGGATGCTGTGGATAGGAATTGATCCTGTGTGCAGTGAAAGCTGTCCAAGAGAGTGCCACCCACACTGGGATAGGCCAGAAGGGTCTGTGTTGCGATCTTGCCTTCAACTGTGGCCCTGTGTTCCTGCAAGAACATAAGACCCCAGGCAGAGGTTCAGAAGAACTCACCAGATGAGGTCTGCAGGATGTCTTTCCTGGGGCTGGAGCATGCCTATGTGGTGGAGCAGGCAGCAAGACGTCTTTGCATGTGCGCAGACCACAGAGATGGGCTCACTTGAAGTTCACAGTCTTTCCAGGCTTGTTTGCGTATGCCTCTGTGCAGGGGTGGACCTTGGACTCCAAGCTCCTTCAGCCCATCCTTGTGTATCTGCAGAGCGTCACGTAAAGCCACCCTCTGCCAGCCAGGAGCAAAATGAGGAGAGCTGCCGCCTCCTTTTTCTCTCTTCTTAAGGAAGAGTTCAGATGTAGAAACATTTCTTGAAAGCAGCAGAAAAGCTTGACTTAATCACTGCTCTAAATATATGCTTATGGCCCCTGAAAGGCCCAGCAGGATATAAAGCCACCAGTTCCAGTTCTCATTTTTGCCAGAACTTCAGTGTTTCCTTTCATGCAGTAATCTTCAAACTAGTCCAAGGAAACACTCACACGATTACTTAAATATTCCAGTTATGCCACCAATATGGAAACTTAAATGATGATATTTTCCACAGGCAAAGCTTCCCTCATTAGTTTAACACAATAGTCTTCTGCGTGCTTGTAGGGAAGATGCAACCTCCTTTCCATGGTCTGAGAAATGGTCGTTGCTTGTAAGGTGGTGAGCCAAGAGTAACAACTGTGATGCATTGAGAAATGGGGCCATGACACAGTCACCAAAGTCCTGTTCTATTTAGGGTTTGAATGTTTTTTAATTATAGTCATAAGCTTCTCTGGAAGAGAAGCTTCGTATTGACTACCCAGTACTTATTTAATAAACGCTTTGCTCTTTTAATATTTGAGACTATAGTTACCAACTTCCAGTTGTCCAAACTTTAAATAAGGGTAAAAGCTCATGTAACTATTGATTGAAAGCAAAATTAGTTTGGGCAGGATCCATTTCTATCCCCAAGTCTTAATCTGTTCTTGAAAATGTTGGAAGCTGTAGTTCACCTGGCTCTGCCAGTGTGGCCAGATGTCATCTGGCAATGTGTTTATTTTGTTTGCGAGGCTATCGCATAGGCTTATTTTGTGCTTACTCACCAAGCCTTGGCTGCTCTGCTCCAGAGATTATAACTATATGGTATAAATATATTGTAAGATGAGAGGGACATGCTATGCTTGACTTTGTTGTTGTTGTTGTTGTTATTATTATTTGTAAGTGCAGCTATGCAGGCAGGGTCTGAGATCTTTTTCTGCTGGAATGACCTCACGGTAGCACTTGACCTGGCAGCCAAGCTTAGGTGTGTTTGTCCCTTGGCGGCTGGGCCCGGGAGAGCCACAGCAGATGCTGTGGGTCCTGGTCAGAAGGAATTCCTGGAATGCTGAACGGCAGCCGCAAGGGTCAGCAGAGACCCATCATACTTGAAGTGGTTTCAAGGACTACAGGAAGTGTGGTCAGAAATGAAGAGATCATTCAAGGATCGTTTAGATGTAGAGAATTCCTCCTGGTTAAGCAAATATCCTGCTGAGTTTCTCCTGGACGAGAATTCCATGTGCAAGTTTGTATATTTTCCAGATTATTAGGGTTGGGATACAAGAGAAACTTCTATTAACTTAGACCATGCCGGGGCCTAGAACTCCTTTCGCAGTTGGAAAGTTTGCAGTTAAGAAAATGAAATAGATTTTTATGAGCAATATTTAGTTCAAGCATTTGGCTGATTCTCCTGCTGCAAGGTTTAAGGTCGAAGTTTGATTCATTGATGTGTGGTGGCTTGAGAACTGCAATGAAAGGGATTAGGAGAGGAAGTAGAGTCAGAGGTTAGGAAACGTCTGTGTTTTCTTGTCTGCTAATCCTTTTTTCCTACCCATCAAATATATGTTTGACCTGTGTTTCTAAATTAAGTGACACAGAGAGAAACTTATTCCTGCACGTTTTCCTGCACTCTTTTTCTGCTCATTGCAATCAGTTTTGCCATGGGTGTGTTCAGTTTTGCTCTTTCAGGAAAGGAACCTGATCTTTCTAATTTTGGAGAAGTGTTCTGGACGTGACATTGTTGTATAGATGCTGTGAACTTACACATATATTCTGTTAGGTTAGATAATGGAAAATGGGTGTTTTTATTATTCTTATTACTCATTAGGAATAATCTTTAAAATAGTGCCCTGTTCACCACGGGATGTTCTACAGTGACACAGGTGTTGTGGGAAGCCATAGCCAGTACCTTCCTTCTGTTGCTACGTGTTCATGTGTTTGCATAGGTGTGTGTTTTGTTCAGGATTCCTGCAGAGATCACTTGGGGGAACCATCTGTAATCTTTTCTCCTAGCAGCAAGGTCAGTCTCCCTCTGTCTCTCCTTGCTATCTCACCGTTGTCTGTGTGACCCCCACCTCTAGCAGCTCCCGCTGCCCACCACCTCCAAAAAAGCCTTCCCTTTCCCCCTTGTCAGTACTTTCATTGCTATTTCCCAGAGACATAGCAGTCATCAATCCAACGTCACTTACAACATCCCATAATACCTTAAGTGATGGTTCTAAGTGCTTTTCCTAGCTGTGTTCATAAAGCAGCTGCAAAAAAAAGAGGCTATCAGAGGAGACAGGTCCATGTCTTGCCCCGGCTCTATTACTGCGGAGCTGTGATTGATTTACTGCTCCCATAAATGCAGCAAGCAGCACTGCCAAACCCAGGGATTTATCTGGGGCCACCCATGTGTTTTGCAAAAAAAAAAAAAGCTCATCCTTGGAGAAAAGAATGAGTTGTCTTTTTTTTTTTTTTTCTTCCTCCTGAGTTTGCAGTAATTACTTTGGGAATAATTATGATCATCAAAAGACAGCTGCTTTTTATGGTTTGTGAAAAATGGAGATAAGAACAGTGGGAGGCTCAATGCAGGCGGCAGCAGCCCCAGCCCTGCCCTCCCTCCGGGGAAGGGGACGATGCTTTGGTGACAGCCATGTTCACCTTGGGGCAGGACATAGTCACGTGGGAGTTCTCAAGTAGATTGAGGGCCTCCAGGGAGATCACTGAGTAGGGAGAAAAATATTTTCCACGGGGAAATCAGTGGGCTTGGCAGTGCAGAGGACCCCATCAGTTTTCTCCCAGTTTTTACCATGTGATTCATGCTTTGCTCTGTAAAGCACTGTGATATAGTTTGTATACATTATGTAAAATAAGCTGTATTCTATTATACTGAAGAAATATGGATGTAAAATAAAGTCAAAGGATGGAGTAAAGTAGCTGTGTGGTAACTGGACCCCCAGACCCCGGTTGCATTGGTTGTCCCGTTCCCCAAGCCCATCCCCGGCGTGACTTGAGTTCTCTGCATGAAGATACGATGTTAGATAGTCTGTCCTGGGTGAAGAGGGAAGGAGACATCAAGTTTTGCACATTGCTCATCGGTGGAGGCTGTCTCCCCAACATCTTGGGTCTTCCTGCTGTTCATGGCACTGGGCGGGAGTTTTAACAAACGGTTTGTAACTGTGCCTCACGTTTTTGAGGCTGGAAAAGCTCTGTTATTGCTCGCGGCACAAAGGTAGGTGAGTCTTTGGGGGTAGCACACGTTGGTGATGAGACAGCATGCGGCAACTTGTAATCTAGGGAAAGCAAAACCACAAATCTCCGGGGTTTGTAGAGGGTGTGGGGCGAGGGGAAGCGGGGAGGACGGCTATGTGCGCTGCAGATGGGCAGCTTGCTCTTGCAGAAGCTGGAATCTGCCTAAAAGTGCCGAGATGGATCTTTCATGGTAGCAAAGCTGTCATCGTGAGCTGCCCGATGCTGTCGCCAGACCCTGCCCTTGCAGCCAGCAGGAAAAGCTATAAATCCCCGCGGCTCCGCAGTGTGTCTGCTGCTGTCCGAGGCGGATGGCACTGGGGGCTGCGGCACAGACCCTTCTGCTCTGTGGGAAATTCCCCCGCCAGCGGCTGCTGCGCTGTTTAACCGGAAGATTAATGGAGCGGGGACGTGGAAAGGGCCAGAGTGCCGGGTATGGGTTCATTAGTCTCCGAGCAAGCACGCACTCGGTGAGTCACCGGCACCGCTTCCCGCGGGCTGACGTAGTGCTTGGAGCTCTCCCAGCACGGGCGGCCCGGCCCAGCCCCGCGCCTGGGAACTCGCGGGACCGGATCACCACATGCTGCGGCTGCAGGCTGCTAATGCTATAAAATAAAAACTAATCTAGATTAATTACACTGCACATGGTGTTCATCTGTAATCCTGCTCCTTGGCCTCCTTCCTCCCCAGCACAGCTCCCCGTTGGTCTCTGTTCCTCTCTTAAGGTGCCCTTGACTCCCTTTGGGCTTCTCCGGTTCATCCAAGGGGTGGGAGGGAGGTGCCTTCGCCCCCAGGCTGAAGCTTAAATTCAGCCCGTCAGCTGCCACTGCTCTGTGTTCAGAAACAGCACATTGTGTCAAATCAGTCGTCTTCCTCTCGTACGACCAATGGTGCTTATGTGCAAGCACGTGCTCTGTCACAGCCGTGGGCGAGCATTGTCACCTCCCGCACCGCAGCAGGGAGCTGCTGCCGGCTGTCTCTCCCACTCTGCTCCTTGTAGCAATCCTCAACTGCGGTAAATTTATTGTTGCTATAAGCTCTAGGAAATTAAAAGGTGTCAGCTCGATAGATAAGCACGTAGCGTAAGGTCTGGTTCCCGTTTGGAGCCTGTGGCCATGTTCCTGATTACTGGAGTGGGAGAAGCAGCGAGACCCCGAACTCCTCAGCTGACGGAGAGCCAAGACTTGCTAAATCCAGGCAAAACAAGCTGCGCTTCTGTTTAGCTGTAAGTTGTTTCAGGGAAGAATGGCTTTCGAAAGGATCTTTGTACCCCACACACAATTGTTGTGCTTTAATTTGATGCCAATGGGATCAGCAGCTGCTCTGGTGGAGTCCTGGGGTGAAGCACCCGGAGGCCCCCAGCCCCCTTGGGAGCAGCGGTGGGTTATGGGCATCGTCCGCCTATTTCCCAAAATGTTCTGAACCATTTCCTGCTGTGGTTGCTTCCAGCAGGTGCTTTTAAATGTGGCGACCATTCATTCCTAGTCCAGCCACTACTTTTCTCTCCTCCTCACCTGTTTGAACATTGCTGCAACAGGGGAGCGGACCAGAAGGGTTGGACTGCTGGAGTGGAGTTTTTTTCCTTTTTTTTTTTTAATTTTTAAACAGCTGAATTTTTAAATGACATGTTTATAAGGATGGACCTTATTTTCAAAACAAACAACATTGCTAACTTTGCGAACAGATGTTGTGAACGAAAGCCCAAGTCGGAGACGTTTAGCATTTGTAGCTCCGGATGCATCCCTGCAAGAGCCACCGTCGGCGCAGGGGACTTCGTTCTCGGGGTAGGTGACAGGAGCGGCTCCTGACCACTGCGGGGCTGTGAGCGGCTGCGTTTTGAACCGCTTGTTTCAGCCCGGTGTCCCCAAGCGACGTGCTCCCTTCCTCGAGCAAGGTTTCTTGTCTGGAAGTGGGTGAGAACCCTGGGCCCCGGCGGGCGCTGGGGTCGGTCGGGGCAGCGAGGACCAGTGGGGCGGCCGCGCAGCGCTGGGAGCCCGGGCATGGCCAGGTGCTGGGACGTCCCTGGGCGCCGGACGCAGAGGAGTCGCTGCTCCTGGTCCCCACGTGAGGTCAAGCTACATTTAAATGGAATCGGAGGTGAGGCCGAAGAAACAAGGCTTAAAATTCAAAGCGGTCCAACCTGCCCCGGCGTGGTGCAACCCTCCCAGTAACCCGCTGGCACCCAGCCGCTGGCCCAGCTCCTGGGAGAGGTGCTGGAGGAGGGGCAGGTCAAATGGTATGCAAGTGGTGGGGGAGGAAGGTAGTGTTTAACTGAAGCACTGCACATGTATATATGTTTTTAGTTTAAACAAAACACATTGGGCAAATATTTATTTCTGCCCCTACTGCTACAAAGCAAACTTTCCCACAGCTTTTGACGGAGATAATCTGTTTTTCAGCCACAATGGTGAATTTGTAATGCCAAGTTTTCATTTCGAATGTTTTAGAATTTCCTGATGGGTTCTCATGCAATTATTTTGATTAACAAAGAGGTTTTCAGACCAACTTGAAAGGGTCTTGAAGGCTTAGGAAGGATCTGGCTCTGTGTTACTGTTCTCTCACTGGGCTTGTTTTCCACAGCTTTCTACCTCTTGAGTCAAATTCTTTGGAAATCAAAGAAAACTGCATCTTAGAAATATTTCATATCTCCACCCCTTCTGTGAAGAGTTTCTTTGAGGTGCTGGTTGGACGGAAATTCAGAAAAATGCTTTT
The DNA here is from genome assembly GCA_013399475.1 of Chauna torquata. Classification (NCBI taxonomy): domain Eukaryota; kingdom Metazoa; phylum Chordata; class Aves; order Anseriformes; family Anhimidae; genus Chauna; species Chauna torquata. The sequence goes on along the minus strand of VXAL01016052.1, from coordinate 109,994 downwards.
TCCCATGTCAAAAAAAAAAAAGAAAAACTTAGGGCCATTGTAAGAGAGAAAGAACAACACTTTTTTTTTTTTTTTAAAGTGTGTTCTTAACAAAAAGATGAATGCTTCAGATAGTTATTTCTGTGAAACACCAACCTCTGAAAACAGACTGAGAAGTATTCAGGGTGTTTCCGACTAACAGGGAAATGAGATCTCAAAGTAGGAACTTTTTGGATGTTTGTTTCATTAAAAATGTAGGAGGTGGCTTAAGAAATTAGGAAAAAATCCATTAGCAGTGTTTGCTTAGATGTCATCATCCTATTCTCGTTGTTCATACTTTTTTATTCATTATGTTAGGCACTGCGGAAATCTCAGGCTAGCTTTACAGTGTGCGTGCCAGCAGATCCCCGCTGCAGCGCCCGTCTCTGCACCCCAGATGGGGTCATCTTCATGCCCAGGGGAATGGTCCTGCTCCAGAGCTTCTGCTCCCCTAGAAAGTGCCATCAAGGGCAGGTAACCATAAGCAAAAGTGATATATAATGTGCTTGCCCCTGGTGTGTCCTGGGCCTGCAGGGTCCAAATCAGCTGTGATTGCACCTCCTTGACCTGCCCCTCCATGGCTGCCTCCTGGTGGGGAGGCGAAAATGAGGAGACCTTGCTTCTGCCCATGTGAGGTGCACTTGGAGGTAACCTAGTCTATTTTTAACTGAGAAGTCAGGAGCGTTTAATGAAACATCAGCAAGGGGCGGGTGCTGAGGCAGCCACGCTGCCCACCCCAGCACCCGCATCGCCCGCCTGGCTGCAGGGGAGGGCGAGAGGCTGATGCCTGCCGGGCGCGTGGGAACTCCCGCAGCATAACGCTGTGGTGCGGCCGCTGCCGCTGGGACAGGTCCTGCGGTCACTTTGTTTCCTGGTTTAATTTGTCATCTTCTAATAATTTAAATATAACAGCTGATTTAAGCATCGTAGCGGCAGAACCCAATGATGACTAAGGAGAAGGGCAGTTTAGGTACAAGCTGAAAAGCCTGTATTTGTTAATGAAAACCCCCAATTATAGTGAAGCTTTCTGAGTTCCAACAGTTGCACAACTGAATTATCTCAGTTTAGCAAACTAGCAGAGGATTTTCTTTCCTCTTGCAGAAACTGGAAACATGAGCTATGCATCTGATGTGATCTCCGTACAGATGGGTTTGAAATGCTGGCTCTGTCCCTAAACATCATTACTTTTACAGTGGACGTTTAGAAAGTATATTATTGCTACTAGTGTGATGTGTATGTATTTTAAAAGGAATTTCCCAGGACTCCAATGAAACGATCTAACAGTGTTTTGTTCTCTAACACTTTGTGCCTGCATTTTGCCGTTTGGGGGTACGTTTGCCCCCAGGCAGTGCCACAGCATTGCTGCCTCAGTAACACCAGCTGCAGGGCGGGCTGCTGGCCGCTGCGGAGCTCCCACAGGAGATGGCCAAAACACAAACATGGTTCGTAACGAGAGCAGAACCCCTCTTGTTCTTCAGCATGCGGGGACCAGCTGTGACCCATGGGGGCAAAATTCACCTTTAAGATGAAGCCGAGGTGGGCAGCTGGGCAAGGGGCTGACTGAGCTGTGACAGCAGGATTTTACACGGGGGCATAATTTCATGCAGAACGAGGGGCTTTTGAGGAAGCTTCAGCCAGGGCCGGGCTTACCTCAGTTTCCTAGGGGGCCAGGAGCCCGAAAGTTCCCGTCTATGAACTCAAAACATGCGACGGGCCGAGCTGAGGGCCTGCCTGGCGGCATGGCCATGCAGAAAGCAGCGCCCCGAAATGCCAAATGCATTTCCATCGCCCAGTGGTTCCACAGCAGCGCTGTTCTGGAGGACCGTGGAGGTCAGGACTTGTCACGTAATGGTTTTACACATCTGGCTGGAAATAACAGCACGTTGAGTTCCTAGTGGCCAGCCCTACCCCGTACGTATACGTATGTACGTTATGGCAGCACTGCACGTGGGGGGGCCATCCTCCTCCCTGGCCCCTCGCAGGAGCGAGCCCCCTTTCAGCTTGAGCCGGGCCGCCCATCCCCAGGAGCCCAGGAGGGAGCTGGGTGCCCGGGCTGGCTCTGGCCAGCACTGGGATGTCCCAGGGCCCCAATGGCAGAGCTGGGTTTCACCTCCCCCAGAAGCGATTTCCAGCCCCGAAGGGCTTGGTGAGAAAAGGGGGAAGCAAAAAAAAAATAAAAATAATAATAAAAAATTGTTCCCCTTCCCTCCCCAGGCTCAGCGGGGATGCGGCAGCCGCAGGTGGGAGCACGGCCGGCTCCGGGCCGGCTGCAGCAGAACCTCCCCGCGGNGGGGGGGACGCCCGCGGGAGCTGCCCGCGGCCCCGCGCCGCGTGGGGACGCCTCGGGGGGGAGTGGGAGTGGGGGGGGCCCGCAGCAGCCCCGCGCCTTGCCCCGTGGGAACGCGGCGTGAGGCTCTGGGGACGGGGGGCTTCTGTAAGGGCATCGCTTGCTCGCGAGGAAGGTGCTATGCAAGAGGGAGGAGGAGTGACGGACGAACTCCTTCATCTCCTCTTCTGACGGGTGGCAATTTAGCAGCAGAGGGGGAAAGCGCGGGATGTTTGCTTACAGCTTCTGAACGATGCAAGGTCTCGGCATGAATGGAAAGTGACTTTTTGGGGGCCGGAAGCATCAGGGTCTGATTCTGAGTAACATGGGATGGAGTGTGCTGTGCGAACTCTGCGTTGTCTCCCCGGCTCGTTGGGTTATTGAGTGAAGGCAAATACCTGCAGGTTCAAAGACACAGTGCAGGTAATTTGGACTTCTGTTTATTTTGCCGCAATAAAGCAGCATAGTCTTACCAACGGTTTTTGCATAAACGTTTATGGTATCATTCACGTTGCAAAGCGCCGTAGTTTTACATTATTGTAGTGATTCCTCTTGTTCAGAAATGAAGGCTGAATCAAAAGTCACGATTTTATTTCTTCTGAAGAAACGAGCATTACGCTTAGTTCAAAGGAAAACAAGTAGTACCGCATCCCAATAAAACGAGAGCTAAAATAGCATATTGTTTCCCTCACCCCAAAGAACGCTCTCCAACCTTACAGCATTGCATGTTTTTCCTTAGAAAGAAACCAGAAAAAATATTTCCCTAGAATCTGAGACTCACAATTTTTTATTTTTTATTTTTATTATAACGCTCTTGGCTTGGTGTCTAAAGAAGGCTGCCAGACGGATGGCTGTTCAGTGGTAGTTTCAGAGCAGGGTGAATGGAATTGCAATCACCGTGTTTCAGAGTCGGAAAAGCTCAAGTTGCTCTTTACCGGCCCCCGAGTCGCCAGAGTCAGATTCCCACGAGGTGCTTTCTGGCCAGAGATGAGGCTCTTGATTACAGAAATGCAGATCGCCTGGTCACTACGTTTGATTTATTTTTCTGTATCGCAGAGAACAAGTCAGCGTTATTCTCTGGAACGATGAGCTCTTCCAAAAGCCAATGCGTTGGGAGAAAGAAAGCAGAAATTTTTATTATCTTCCTAATAACAGCCCACAGGAATGCGCTTCGCAGCGGAGGCAGCCGCGAGCCCTCCTGCCTCGCCTCTGGCGCCTTTCCTCGAGGCTGCTGGCACAGCCAGGGACTGCTCGTGGTCCATCCAGGAGCAAGCAGGGGAAGCGGTGGTCAGAGCGGGGCGAGAGGAGGCTGCTGGATGCGTTAGGAGAGGAGCTCTGAAAAGCCATTAGAGCTTGACGTAGCCGTGCGCGTGGGACCCCGCTCCTGAGGGCACCCCAGAGACGTGGGGCTGGGGGGGAAGCCTCCTGGGGGGCCGGAGGTGCGCGCTGTGGGGCCGGCAGCGCCTGACCCCGGTGGCATCGGCTGGTCCCTGGCGCTCGGCCTCTTAGGGTGCCCGAGCAGGGGTGCGGGGTGAGACCACTGGATGCTGGGTGCCTCGGCTTTTGCCACGCAGCAGGTTGGCTCGATGCCTTCCCGCAACGGGGGGGTTTACCCTGCGGATGTCCCCATCCACCCCTCGTTGTCTGTAAGCGGAGTCGCAGGGAAAAAGGTCTGTTGGATGGGCCGATTGTCCACGGGGAGCAGAGCCTGCCCAGGCTGGTGGGGTTTATTCAGCGGGGACTTCTTGTTAGTCCCATTCAAGAGGATAATAAAACTCCCATTGATGGTTTTCGTCTCCATACGACTTTCTATGGACTCTTGAACACTGCAAACATGCCGTGAGCGTGGGGGGTGCGGGGGTGCAGAGCAGGGGAGGCTGCTGCATCCTGTTTTTGTAGAGGGCTTTTCCTCTTAGCAGTTGTAGTGAAAACAAACATGTGGGAGAACAATGGGATTTTTTTTTCTCTTTTCCTCTACACTTTAAGTACAACAAAAAAGCCTGTTAAAATTAAATAAAATGTCTTACCAAAGGAAAAAAAAAAAAAGGAATAATACCTATATGTTAATTAGGAAAATAAGTGTAACTGTGTGAACATGCCATTGCAAGCACAAAGGTCATTTGCCTTCTGGATCTCAGCGTGCATTTTTGCTGTTGAAAGCCTGTTCATGAAATACCTTGTGAAAACACGGCACTGGCAGCAGAACAATGCCTGTGCCGTGCCGCTGTTGTCTGTGGTAAAGGAGGGCCAGCCTCGCACCCCAGAGGAACACCCCCAGAGGAGCACCCCGCGGGACTTCGCGCTCTTGTGAGTCATCGCCGCAGCAGGGAGCGAACGTGATTCCACAGAAAGTATTTCCGTTCTCCAGATAAACCTGCTGGTGTTTCATTTGTGGGGTCTAAAATGTTTTACCGTAAGCAAATAAGAATAATTCTGTAAAAATGGAAGTAAGATATTTAGTTCTTTCTAGGAATAAAACTTGGAGTCGCTGTTCATAGGAGAAATCACCGGCTGTGGAGGGCGCTGGGACTGTAACGCCAGTGATGAGGTACAGCAGCTGGGACAGCCAGCTTCAGTAATTCCTACTTAAACTAGTACGTGTGCTGTAGAGAAATGCCAGGTGCTGATTTTGCGACACGCAGCAGTGGAAACTCCTCTGCAGGGAGGGTAGGGGCGCGGGTTGGTTGGTCAGCACGGCAGGCTGCTCCAGGGGAGAAGGAATTTCTGCAGCGCGGCTTCGCGCGGCTGCTGCTGCTGCCCGCCGGTGGGTGCCTCTGCCTGGGGGGGCCCCCATCTGAGCCCTCTCTGCCCGTGCAGGTGCTGCACACCGTGACCAAGTGGGTCCCTTGCTGTAGCCGTTCTCCTCCCCTCTCCCCCGTGTTTTTTTGTTTTTTTGTTTTTTCCTGAGCGGTGGATATCACGTCTGGACCCGTGTGTCCAGCACCAGCGGGCGTTTGTAAGGGGTGATGCTGTTCATGCCACCAGCAACGTGCAACATCCTTCTGGTAGAGGAACTCTGCTAGACCCAGAAAAAAGTAAGATAAGCTTTTCTTTTAAAAGAGACCGCATCCAGGGCTCCCCAGGCATTGCGGACCTGTGTGTGCTTTGCGGGCTCTACACGCCCTGGCCCCGTCCTGCCGCGAGCAGGTGTGGGGCTGCAGGGGCTCTGGGGGGACCAGCTCTCATCGCGGTGCCTTTCATTTCTGTTGCCATCAAAGCGCTTTGTGAAAGCGAGATGAATTTGAAAGGTTTTTTTTTATGGGAGCGGGAGAAAGAAAGAAACTCCAATGATGTCAAAATATTGCATGCAACGTTATTCGGAGTGTAACGCTTAGGATTTATTTGAAGCAGCGTATCCTTTCAAGAGCTGGTTTGTTTTTGTTATGTCGAACACATAACACAGAGCTGAACGGAGCGGTCTGGAAGTGCCCGAAGCTGAGGGGAGCAGCTTTTTACGATTGTTCTCCTGAGAGCTTCACGCATGGGGGTTCTGGCTCCGATTCATAACGATGCTAAATTTAAAAATCCTTTCAAAATAGGACCCAACCTTTTCACTGTTCTCTTCATAAAAAGCTGAACATTGAAGTGATAATGTTCAGAACAAAGAGCATTTAGTATAAACATTTAGTTTGTACTAAATAAATTACACTTAGCCTTACAATCACGTTATTGGTGACAGCTTATACAGCCTGCACTCTGCCCCTGTAATGCACCAGAACAAATCAAATCTATATTGTTGGGAAAAAATAGTTGTCTTTTGTCAAAGAGCCCAACTGCTGTCAGCAAGCATATTGTGGGAATATGGATCTGGAAACAAACAGATCATTAGAGGGTGAGTTAAGGTTTTCTGATTTAATTCTAAACATGTTGAGTGAGGGAACCAGGGATGTGTAATTCCAGGAAAACTGTGCACCACAAGGCTTTTTTTTTTTCCTCTGATGAAAGCTGGTATTTATATTGAACACAAAGTGCTTTGGGTGACAAAGATGGTTACATATGGAAAACACGAAGTTCCATTTGTTCTGGGGGATTGTGAAGATCACTTGATTAGAAGTAATATTGCACCAATGCAAGATTAGATTGCACTGATGCAAGTTTTGCATTCTTTCCTTTCTGCAAATTACTTGTCAATTGACAACTTTATCAACAAAGTAAAATAATTTTCCAATGTTAAAAGGTTGGACCCCCACTTGCATGGAAAGCAGAGGATGGGCCTGTGCAGTCGTGTCCTTGGTTGGGTTAGGTCTGTGCTTTGCCCTGTTCCACCTCGGAGCGCACCACCGAGCCCACGGAGACCTGGAAGGCTTCAAAGGCTCCTAGAAAACTGGAGGTCCCCTGAGGTGTGATGGAGGCGGGGGTGTGAGGCGAGGAAGGCACTGGGCAGAGCAGCAACAAACCCGGGTCGTCCGCGTCTTCCCCTCCCGCGCTGCCCAGACGTCCTGGCTGGGACGTGAGGCTGCGTGCAGAAGTGGCAGTGGCTGGGGTAACGCCGCGCTTGCTGCAGCCGCCTCGGAGGTTCGGGTGTTCAACCTTCCTGCTACACGCATGGAAGCCCCCGTTGGAGCTTCAGCCCCACATTCAGTCTCCTAAGCCAGACGGTGATGGTATCACATTCGCTTTTCATTTCTGCGTGGGCACCGTGCCCATGCAGTTATAACACAGCTGACTCTGATTTTCGTATAGTTCATTGTTTACTTATGACTTACTATAAAGTTGAGCTTGTCTTATTTATGAGCAGCCATGAAGATATGGGATTTCATCCACTGGGTGATGACTCATTCATTGGGTTGGACTCTTTAGCTCCTAATACATGACATATTTTGGACTATTGGATGAGCAGCATTTCTGTATGAGCCCAAATGAAATGAAGTGAATGGAAATAATTAGTTATTTGTTTTCAAAATCATGCTTGTAGCTGGGTTTGTGCTGGTTCAGCTCCCTGCTTGTTTCACCCGCGTGCACATGGGCAGAAGGAGCGGCTGTGCTCTTCTGGGGAGTTGATGAACGGCGTTTTGCGGTCAGGCGTTTAAACACGCCAGGGCTGACAGCTTCGTTTCTGTTGCGCAGGGAAGGCCTTTGCAGCGCAGGAGCGTTCGATACTTTCTGTGAACTTTAATGACCGCAACATTTCTTATGCTGCTGCAAACAATTTGAGAAACTAATTTGTAAAATCAGTCATAAAAATCTCATGTTCTTTCTGTAATAATAAAACTCCTCTGCTGGAAAAAGAACTACAAATCTTCAGAAACAGCAGCTCAGCAGGAGAGTGCTTTGGCTGCTCTCGTCTCGGGCATGCTTCACCCTCCCATGGGTGCGTCATTGCCAGTGAATGCAGCAGGAAGGATTCCTGCAGAGTCAGAAGTATTGCCCCCGGTAACGCTCAACTAGAAGCTCTTCAAAACCCTTTTCCCCCTCTTGACCATGGCTCTGACGGACGGGACAGGTACCAGCGCCTTGGTCCTGGCCATGGGAAACATCGGCGTGACTTTGTCGCAGTTAGTGGCTGTCAGGGCTCACAAGTATCCGCAGCCAGGAGCCGCACCAGCAGAAGTTTACGCCTCGATTTCAGCCGTAACGATGCTCCGCAGAGGTTTCGGCGAGCCCCGCTGTGCTGGCGGATGGCTGTGAGGCAGTGGCAGGGCGTGTGGGGGACTCGCCATGACATAACCGCATTCCTGTGGCATTAGGAGATAGTCCCAGGCTGCGGCAGGGGCAGCGCATCCCCTTCCCTGCCTCCCACCGAACTGCTGCCTTTCTCAAGGCACGAGGAGAGCAGGCGAGCTCCTCGCCTGCCTCGGGTTTGAGATTTCCCCGCTGCAGGTGTGCGGGGATTTTCATCAAACCAAACTGCTAGCCAGTTTCCCTAGGGCTTGTCCCATGCTGGGAGCGTGAGACCGGGCTGGTTGCAAGGAGCAGCCGCAAGGAAAAGTTTGGTGCAAACCCTGGAAGGGCCCAGTGGTGCCCACAGTGTGTCCCTGGCTCCGGGCACAGCCAGCAGGGCCGGCCGGGCTGGTGGCAGTAGATGGCAGCATTGTAAAATATTTGCATTTGGGGTTTGTGCCTCCTGGGGCACGGGGCTGGGAGCTGGGCTGCCCTCGCAGCTTGCCCCTTCCCTCCCAGCCCACAGCCCTGCCGCGAAGCCGCCGCGCTGGGGATGCGCACCTGGGCGTGGGGCCGTATCCCTTCGTCCTCCGAGGCTGGCAGCTGAACGTGCTTCGTGCTGATTAGTGTTTCTGAGGGTTGTCAGAGGGGCTGGGATTCACCCAGAAGGGAAACTGCTCCCTGCCTGCAGGCTTCCAGCCCGGGGTACCATCGGCGAGGCTGGGCTCCTGTTGTGCTTCACCAGTTTGCAGCCACTTCGTTATGCCCCCATCTTGCTCCGGGAAGCTCACTGCTGTCGAGGAGCCAGGGAGAGGACTTTGCTTCAAAGAAGGAAAATTAGCTGCTGCTATGAGGACCGCAGGAGACGCAGCGGGCCAGTGCCGCTCTCGGTCTGCATGTGCCCGGGCACACCGTCGCCCAGGAGAGGTAGGAAGGCTCCTGGGGACCGAGCGGCTCCGTGCACGGCAGATCCTCTGGCTGTGTGGCGGTACCGATGCCAGCCACGCACCAGCAGCACGAGGGTGCCAACGGGCAGATTTGTGCTTTTCTAGCAGGAGCGAGGGCTCTCGCTGCCAGGTCCTCCCAGCTGCTGCTCCCGAAGAGACAGCGCTCACGCAGGGGTGCTGGCGTGCCCCGTGCAGCCTGGCGCCTGGCTCTGTGCGCCTGCTTCAGGGCACGGTCGCGTCAGGAGCTTGCCAGCCAGCGAAGGCTGATGCCGAATGGACCGAAGAAATGTTTTACGTGCAAAGTCCAACAAGAAGGAGATAGATCCAGAAGACCATTTCTGTGCAGAAAGGAGAAGGGAGCTGCCTGTGGGTACGCCTGACCCTGCTGGCTCCTGTTGCAAACCAGGGGTGCTGGCCCCCAGAGCAGCCGCTGCCTCCGGCCTCAAGCCTCAGGGAGGCCAAAAACCAGCGAGGGCCATCGGAGGCACCTGTCAGCCACCACGCTGTGCCTGTGCACCGACCGGTGCCTCGGAGAGGGCCGGCATGAGGACCCAGAGCTTTGCCACCTGTGGGCCTCCCTGGTGGCACAACTGGCCCCAGCTGTGTTGCCTCCGTCCCGCTGCACGTTATCACCCTGGCACAAGCTGAAGCCGCTCGCCTGAGGCTCTGGCTCTACGTTTCACTATTCCCTCTCTGCGCTCCAACAGCACCATTGCAGCAATGGGGCGTCCAGCACTAGGGCATGGGGACCACCCTCAAAAAAGGGTCTGAAGCCATGCCCTGCCCCATTATATTTTGTTCTTGCTCCCTCCAGATTAGCAGGGTCGGTAGGGCTCCTTTCCGCCCTCCGTGTAGTACTGGCTGCTCTGCTGGTGTTTTAACCAGCAGGAAAGCCACAGAGCATATGATTTATGAAGACAACGTTGTTAGCTGGGAGTGGTGTACCAGGTGTCTGCCGTGAAGCGCCATGCCCACTACTGCAGTAAGGCTGAGTTGCCCTTCGAAATATACTGTTGTTTGATTGAAAGGGATCTAGTTTTACTTTTTGGTCCTTTTCAGTCCGGCAGCATGTGACCGGGCTTATTCTTGCTGTCATCTCCCATTTCAGCTCTGCCAGGCACCCACAGAGCGAGAGGTGCAGCTGCCTGGCTTCCCCGCTAACTCCACCAGGAACACCTTTCTGATGCTGTCTTCTCACAAGAGGGTACCTTTTATCACCTCGTTTTACGCTGGTGCTCTTGGAGCTACTTTGCAAAAGCCAGGAAGCACCGTTATCCCCATTTTACAGCAGGGCCATGGGAATTGCAGGTTTTGCTCTGTAATTGTCCTCCTCTCGCAGGGTGTTGCGGGGCAGAGCTGAGCTGCGGGACCGTGCTGTGCTGCAGGACGTTAACAGCAACTGCACGGGGGAACGGTGGCTTGAGGCCGGCCACCGCATGGGGATCATGTTTAAAAGGCTTGCTCCCTATCGAGCAGAGAAATGCCCCCAGATATATGGCCTCACATGCATATGCATACAACCATTTATGTAGGAAGTCAAACACTCTAATTGCTTGGCTGGATCAAGACCAGGCTGCCAGCACCTTAGCGGGCTGAGCAGCAGAACAATGCACTGCCATTGTGTCCCTGCGCTCCAGCCCTGGCTTATCGGCCCTTCTAGGGGCTCATAAAGCAGCTTTCAAAATCAGCCAGTAGACTTCAGGCTTCTTATGCAAGGTTTCTGTCTGGGAATGTTTTTTTGTGAGAAATGTTAAAAAAATAAGAGAATGACATCAGCCTTTTGCAGAAAGCAAAACCATTTAAAGCATTTTTTTGGTTGATTATTCACCCTCGTGAGAGCAACACAACGGCAATGATGGATATGAGCACTGTGCTGCATCGTGCCTTTCTCTTGAGTTAACCAGAATGCGCGTCTTTGCTCACACTGTGCACCGGCATTCTCATCCGTGTGGCCGCCACATCCTGGAGCAAGCGCCAGGATTGCTGAATGACCCCTGCTTTGGCTGCGTGTAGGTCAACAGTTTTGTTTATGTCACACAGAAGGACTTTGGTTTGTTTAAAAAATATACACTGTTCCCCTGGAAAGCACTCCTTTCTACTCTTTATCCAGCTGTCCCACGGCGGAGCTTGGCCAAATACAGCTGTTCATCTCTATCCCAGGTTAAAACAGCTCCTGGGGAGTAACTTAGGAACACCTGGAATTTTGTGTGGTCCACAGGGGCTGGCAGAGGTGAGCTGTTTTACTCTGATTTTACACTGTCACTCTTGAGAACTCTGACTCATGGAGTAAAAGCACAAGAAAAGGAGCTCAAACTCTGAGAAAAATGGGTGTACCATCTTAGTGGGAGAGCCGCAGTTCCTCTGAACGCAAATAGGAGCAGTAGGTAAAGCTGGAAGTAACCACAGAAAATGCCTAACGAGCACAGCGCCTGCAGCTATCTGATACCAGCAGGAAGCCGTGATTAGATGCACACTGGAGCATTGTGTTTCTTGTATAGAATCTGACTTCTGAGGTCATGAAATCAGATCCTGAGCTATTTTAAAAATGAGTTGCTATTTCAAATCATTTTTCGCCTTAGCATTTGCTGTGTCAAGTCACATTTATTTGGGAGAGCTGCACTTCGCTCAGGCCCCGCTGCGCGCCTGGTGCCCGCCGGCGTTTCTGTCAGGAGCAGCTGCTGCCACGGGGACGTTGGCGCTGCCGGGTGTCCACCGCAGGCACTGCGGAACGATTAGGGAGGTTCGTCAAACAGAGAGAGGCCTATCCACAGCTCAGAGTATACACTTCTCACTTAAAACTGTATTCATGGATTGGAAGTAAAATTAAACACCCTGCTGCAGTTTGCCGTCAGCCTTCTCTTCCCCAGATGCCAGTTCCCCCCGAACGCGTTCCTCCGCTCCTTAAGAGTCTAGAAAAATTGATGAACTTTGCAGCATTGCCATAGGAACAAGCAGGAGGGTGTTTTGGATGAAGAAAAGAGGTGAATTCCTGGATGAGACACACTCCCAGGGGATGCCCTGTCCTTTCTCTTCGAGAATGTGCCAGATGGATCCCAGTTTGGTTGTGTCCCCGATCTCAGCTGCCGCGGGATAGCAAAAAGCACGAGCAGACTCGCTCTTGGGCCATTTACAGCCTGTGTCAAAAGCAGAGCTTTAAATTCCAGCTGTGAGTCTCCCTGAGATCCAGCGTGCAGCAGCACTGTGAGTTCTGGCAGAGCACTGTGTTTGCCAGATGGATGGCTGCTTTTGGCACCGTTTTCAGCTTCTGGATACATATATAATGCAGCAAGACCTCTACGTACAGAAGAAAAATCATGTTCTTCCAGACACAGGGAGATGAAAAAAGTGCCCCAGACACAACTGCTACTGCAAGAAACTGTTGCCTAAGTAGACTTTCAAATGACGATTTTCAATACAAATTGCAGGACCGTCTTATGTTTTTCAGCATATTTCTAGAGATCTCTCTGCCTAAAGATGTCCCTGTGTCTGATTTGGATTGAGCCGCTGCTGCTCTCATATTGCTGTCTTCACAATCCTGGATAATAAAGGGAGGAGGAAAAAGAAGCTGGAAAAACTCAGAACAAGTTGTATCAGATGTCCTAGCTGATATTTGTATAATACAGAAGTTCTTTGCCTTCCATATAGCTGCTGAATAAGGAAAACACAATCCATGACGCAATCCATTGAATTCATGCTTTGACTTGACTGACTTGTCTTGGTTTTGCTTCGCTTGGTAGAGATGACGGTAACGAAAGGAGAGGCTTAATGACTACTTCATCGATAGAGAAGAAACACTTCTATTGTCTTTTAAAACTCAGCAAATAGTGTAAGGGGAGAAGAAAATGTGCAGTATGCTTGGGAAGCTTTGGCGCGGGAGGCTGGGACCTGGGTGTAATGGCCGAGCCAGGGTGGGTGCTGCCAGCTGCGTGGCGATGCCGTGCGTGGTCGCTTGGCCACGCTGGCGAGCGGCAGCTGCCACCGAAATCCCATGGGGTTATGGTGTTTGCGGCTCTTGAGGAACCAAACCTTTAGCTACTCTGAGCCTTGGCTTTGCTACCTTTAAAATTACTGGATGAAGGCTGGGTTAATGGAGGAGTCTCCCCGTGGCACTGTGAGGATTAACATCTGCACAGTGTTTTGAATATCTGGTAATTTATTTTATGGCATTTGTTGCACATGGCTTTTGTTGCAATGCACAATGCTGTCCTGTGTTTGGATAAGACTATTACATGCCAAAAACGTATAAATATTTTAAATCTCCTGATAAATTTCTAAAGCTACCGGGGTGCTATAGCCCATGGCCCAGTTCTTTTTCCAAGCTGTTGCCTTGACAACTCCCAAACTTTGGCAGCCCTGGGGCACAAACCCTCACAGCACAGCGGGTTTGACAGAAGCCTTTGGAAAGGATGGAGGCATCTTGCTGGCTTTTCACAACAAGTTTCTGCTGGGATGCAATGCATCTTCAAAGCCATTTGTGTGGGGTGAGTTGCAATGTGGGAAAAAAATCAGCCCTCCTCATGTATTAGCAGCATCACCGAAATCTTTAAAAGATGCAGCCTCTAATTGCACAGGCAATAACAGAAACATGATCTGCCAGTGGAGAAAAGCCCTTCCACCCATGAAGACTGGGCCCTGAATGCTCAGCCACGGCTGCTGCCAGCTCTTACCGAACTGTGCTGGCCCTGTATTAACATCTGATATTAATTCTGATCCTTGTCCTCTTATGATCAAAGCAAGCTGTTGCTGAATAACGCGTAAACCAGAGGACGTGCACAGTGCCCCAAATGGGGGATCTTTCATGAACAGCCCCTGGTTCAGAGGAGTCCTGGAACGCATTGTCACATGAGGCTGTGATGCACTTGGTTAGTCTGGAGCAGACTCAGACCCCGGTAGTCACCCGTCATGCGCTGCCTGGCCACGGACGTCAGTGCCAGCTGTGCCACCGCTCCCCACACCCTTCTGCTTTTGCAAGGGAGGCTTAGAAAGACCTTTCCTGAATGTAACAGCTGGTGGTCAGAGCTGCTGTCCCCCCCACTGTTGGGATGCTCCAAAAAACTAACAGCGAGTGGCCACCGTGGGATCCCACGGCACACCTCCAGGGCCCTGGAATATGGGATCAGTAATCTGTGCTGAGATTTAATTTCCACTAGGCATTATCACTGATTCCAGCAAGAGCAGCGGCAGACCTGTAAAGGCTGGCCAACTTTTATTTCTCTCTCAAGTTTAACTTATGTTCCTGATTTTTTTATTCCTGCCCACAAAGGAATTCCTTGTGAATTCACACAGCCTGCTGCCATATTCTCTTTCGGGACACAGTCTTCAGTGTCTTTTTGGAAAAAGTAAAGAAACCAAATGCCATTACAATTCTTTCCATTTGTCAGTGCTGCGTTTTCAAATGCAAAATATTCTGAGCAGATCTATGATAAAACAGTGGATGTGGGGCAGTGGAAGACCTCTGTTGCTGAATAAACAGGGTCTTTTTAAGCCCATCCTCGCAGAAAATTATCATAAAGAGGGAAGAAGGGTATTTTTAAAACACTGGAAAAAAATCAATGGTGCGTTTTTTTGAAACTGCTTAAAGAGAACTGAAAGAGCAATGACACTATTCTTCCTTCCTTATATCTGCATCTAGCGAGCAAAGGAAGAGCTGGAATGGAAAGTTCCTTGTCATACAGGACAAATTAGAAGAAAAAAGTATTTGCTGCAGCGTGTAGTGTTGAAATCACCTTTCCTCTCTCTGTGCATGTACATATGGCCACACAAACGTCTATCCATATAAATATACACATAAGGTATTTCTGCAAGGCGTACATTATTTCATTTGTAATAATATACAGTACCAGGATGGCATTCCAGCAAGTACAGATCCACGGGTTAGCTTGTTTTTACTTCTCTGACTCCTGATAAAGCTTGAAACGTGTTCACTTGTGTTAAAATGTCTTCCAAGTTCATTTCAAAGTCAAGCCAGTTTTTCAGGTCAAACGTGACCCCAAGAACAACCCAGCCGTGGCGCAGCACGGGGGCCTCTCACGGGCTGCGGAGGACCAGGCGTTGGTGCCAGAGGAGCTGCACCACACAGTGGCCACGGCCGGGCAGCTCCTGGACATGGTGCCCCTCCCGCCCCGATCACAAATGCCCGTGCACGCGTGGGCTGCCCCGTCAGTGCCCGTCAACCAGAAACCTTGCTCGGACCATGGCTCAGACACCATCTGTGAACTGGGGGGGAGGAAGGAAGGAAGGGATGAAGGAAGGTAACGGGATCTGGGCCTCAGAGCAACAATTATTTTGCTTTCTTTTCATTCCCTTTCCGTAAAGCAGTCTTTGTTCTCCAAAAATTGTGAGAGCAATCAGGATGCAGAAGGCCGAATACTGTTTAAAAGCCCTGCGATGCGCAGAGGAGAGGAGCAGGAACGTGCTGCTGCACCCGGAGCACCGGCACCCGCCTGCCGCGCTGCCCTGCGGCGGGCACGGCCGGCTGCGGCGACCTGGCGCTGGGTGTTGGATGGCCGCAGGACACGCATGAGTGGCGGTCAATTCTTTGGGAGTTATCCCTCCTTGGGCTGCCATCCGACTGCTTTATTTCTTGTCTGCTAGTGCAAAAGGCTGGAGCACACCGTTCACGCGGTGGGGCAAGTGCGGGGCTACAGCTTTGCGTGTTTGCCTGCTTGGAAGCTGCTGGTGGGATGCGTGGATCGATGGAGTGGTGCAAAACCACTCAAAGAAACTGCTGTCCTTGTGTGTGCAGAATGTGTCATCGCACAATATGTCTGAGGGATGAAAACTTTCTTTGGCGGGTTTATGGAAAAGATGACTTTTATTCAAAACTTTAAGCTTAAGTTAAAAAATAAGGTCCTGGTACTGTTTCTACCTTTTTCATGTTTAATCTTGATTTGCTTCTTCTGTTACAGAAAAAAAAAAAATGGCCGAAGCTCCAACTTGCAGTGTGGCCTGTGCACAAAGTGTTGTTAAAGACTGTGCATTACTAGGTGCGGGAGTGGAAAGGAACTGAAATTAAAATGTTACAAGCAATCAGCTAATCCGGATGTGGCATGGTTGCTAAGTAGTCCCAACCCAGACCAAAGTCAATAAGCAATTAGCATCTAGTAAGAGATGAAGTATAGGATGATGGGAGAAAAACGCTTGGAAAAGGCTCAGCTCCCTGTTCCCAGCCTGCTTTCCCCTGGGCTGGACCAGCCTGCGCCGACGGCAGGGAGCTTCTCGCCAAGGCACAGCCTGCAGCAGACGGGCACCTCTGGGAGCTGCTGCCATTCTTGCTCTGTAAATAAAATCCTTCGGTTGAAGCCTGACACGCCATAATTGTTTTCTATTCAAATTCTTCTTTGTTGCTCGGGTCAGTAATTTGAGGAAAGGGCAATGGCTGCTGTGCCATGAGACACACCTCCTCATTTCATCATGTCTCTGATTTCTGAGATAGTTTTAAAACTGGAGGCGATGCTGCCTGCTGGCTGGGGAGCGACGGAAGTTTAGACATGACTCCCACTTTACCTCACCTTCATCTTTGCTTCTTTTCTATTTTCTTGTGAACAAGTTTATCTAATGAAACTTAAGAGTCTGGGGGAAGGAGCTGTCGGGTCAGCGGAGAGAAACTGCAGTGCCACGGACTAGTAAAGACATTAGAATAAAACTCTTGGATAAAATCATTGGAAATCTGTATTCTAATTTTAGTGGAGAGTGGCTATGGTCATTTAATTAAATTAGACTTTATTGATTGTATTTTAATGGATTTGCTTCCTCCAACAGACCCTCACATCTTTCAGCGTGACGGCCTTGATGTAAATAGACACGCACGTGGAGACTTCGCTTTGGAGTCAGTGGAGCAGCTCCGGGAGCAAAGCCAAGACCGTTCGTAAGTGTGCGCGGCATTAGGCCTCGCTGGGAGGGAGCAGGTGGGCACGGGCTTCCCTCGGGGCAGGGACAGGCAGAGACACCGCCTGCAGCTTTTACTGACCAGATAAGCGTCATGAGATGTCTCGGCAACCCCTACAAAGTCAGCATGTAGCAACTGCAGATGGGTTAGTTCTGTTGACTTTTTGCTGTCATCAAATGAGTCAGCGGCAAGTCACAGTCTTGTAGGTCGGCAGGGAGTGGCCCGCCAGGAAATCAGTCATAGAAGTGAGGAAAAAAAGGGAGAGAAACCCCTGAGAATTCAAGCCTTACTTGGTTACTTTTTGAAGTTTACATTTTGTTTAAGTGGTTGATAAGATAGCGTGTGTCAGCACAGAGGGTGCTATTCCTCGGCAGCGTGCTGCATCTTGTGCAAGCGCACTCAGCCTCCTCTGCTCTGCGCTGTACTTTGCACTGCGGCGCTCCCGATGGCTGCAGTGTTCTACAGACTGCAGAAGCGAACCCCTCCCCGCACAAAGACACCAGGCTCCGCTGGTCTGTGCCGCACAGGTCCATGCCACGCAGGCCCCAGCCTCGGGTCACCCACCCCGGGTGGCACCCAGCTGGTGATGCTATCCGTGGGGTGCTGTGCTGCCGTGGCTGTGTGCAAGCGCCATGGGGGCTGCACACATGGCTGTACTACGGATCTCAGTTGTGTTTGTGCCCTGGTGCCATGGCGGCTGCACCCCCAGCCATGCATTAGTGCCAGGGGGGCTGGACCCCAGCCGTGCAGCAGTGCCATAGGGGCTGCACCCCTGGCCATGCATTAGTGTCGTGGGGGTGGCACCCCGGCTATGCATCAGTGCCATAAGGGCTGCACCACTGGCCATGCATCAGTGTCAGGGGGTAGCACCCCAGCTGTGCCTCAGTGCCACGGGGGCTGCACCCCAGCTGTGCATCAGTGTCATGGTGGCAGCACCCCTGGCCATGCGTTAGCGTCGTGGGGGTAGCACTCCGGCCGCGCAGCAGTGTCCTGGGGGCTGCACCCCGGCCGTGCCTCGGGGCCGCGCAGCGGTGCCCGCGGCTCGCACGCCCCGCGCCCCCGGCAGGAACGGCCCCAGC
>VXAL01016052.1:40950-91884 GCA_013399475.1 Chauna torquata | reverse complement strand
GGGCGGAGCGGGGCCGCGCCATGAGCACGCAGGCGCGGGGCCAGGGCGGGCGCAGAGCGGTCGATCCCGACGGCGAGATGCCGGCCACCGAGAAGGACCTGGCGGAGGACGCGCCCTGGAAGCGGATCCAGCAGAACACCTTCACCCGCTGGTGCAACGAGCACCTGCGCTGCGTCAACAAGCGCATCGGCAACCTGCAGCACGACCTGAGCGACGGGCTGCGCCTCATCGCGCTGCTGGAGGTGCTCAGCCAGAAGCGCATGTACCGCAAGTACCACCAGCGGCCCACCTTCCGCCAGATGCAGCTGGAGAACGTCTCCGTCGCCCTCGAGTTCCTGGAGCGGGAGAGCATCAAGCTGGTCTCCATCGGTGAGTGCCCCCCTGCTGTGGTGCCTTTTTTTTATTTTTTTTTTAATTTGATTCTTTCCGCGCCGGACCTTTGCCCCCACCCCGGGGCCGGGCCGCCGCCCCTGGGCGCACCGTGGCCGTGGGGTCCCGCGGCGGGAACGGGGCCGCCGCTGCTGTTCCCGAAGGAGCCAGCAGCGCGGTGCTGCTCGGCGGCTGCTGTCCCGCCAGCCGGCTGTCAGGGCTGCAGCGCTGTCCTCCCGGGCGTCTTTCTTTATCGGTCGTCCCGAGGCGAGGCCGTGCTCTCGGGTCGCTTGCCCTCCGGAGGGGACCCGGCGCCGCGGCACGTTTCTCGCCGAGCAGCGGTGTCCCCCGTCGGCCCGGGCAGGAGATCCCGCCGGGACGCTGCCCCAGCCGCTGTCCGGCCGCGGGTACCTGGTCTCCGGTGTGGTGCCCGTGCGCTGCCAGGGGTGATGCAGGAGTGAGAGGATGAGAGGAGACTTTTCTTGCTTGCTAGAGCCCAGTAGGTGATGCCGGTGCTCAGGCTAGCGTGCATGCTTCTTAAGTGCGATTGCAGCTTATGTGCTGCTTTTGAACAGGGCTGTGCTTTCTCCTTAATCTTTCTGCTGCAGTAGGTCACGGGTAGAGAATGCCCCAGGAGCTCTGCTGACCCCTGGAGATGGCTGGTTTGAGCTGAGGCTCGCCCTGGCTGGCGCTAGGCTTGACTGTCCATGCGGTGCCAGAGGTGCAATTGCTAGATAACTGGCAGCCTGCTGGGAAGCTGAAGCTGCTGGTATGCAAGTCAAATTGCAGATGATCCCTCAGGAATGCATGTGGTGACCGTTTTGGGGATGGCTCAGGTGTGGCCACCGTGCAATCTGTAAAGCCATAATTTGAATGCCTGAGAGAGCTCTGGGAAGGAATGTGAATGCCTCTTGTAGCTCTTTGCCAGATAACTCTAATTACTGTCTCCTGATGGCTCTGGCCTCAATGAATTACACAGCTGAATTTGGGTGAGTTCAGCTCTGCTGGGTTGTCTAAAATTGTTGGCTGAGGTGAAAGCTCTTCCCCTTCACAGGCATTAGCTGCAACAGCAAGAAAATATAAACTTGTCTGGTTTGGGAGGGGCTGCGTAAGTGTTGGAAACCTGTTCTCGGTGGAGTAGGTGGGTATGCTGCGGTTCCTCACTGCTAACGTGGACAAACTGAGGGCCGTTGTGTCCCACACGGCTTGTCACTCTCAGAGGGGACAAGAGCTAATGTCCTCCCAGCTGGGAGCAGAGCTGGTGCTAATTATTTACTTAGAGATGCATTCCCTTGACACAGTGGGGTTTGATGTGCAGCTGCCGGGCTCCTCGGCTGAGCTTTCTCTTGCCAGCTGTCAACACCACTGAAGTTTGGACTTACCTTTCTGCTCAGCTGTTGGAGTAGCTTGTTACCGGCCACAATGCTAAGGCCAGGCAAATGCTTCCCTCCTATTGTATTGTTTGCCCTAGGAAAACTTAGCTGCTCCAGCTGCCTTCCTATTCCTCTGCGAGGCTTCCCAAGGGATACGGGTTTGGGAGATCAAGGTTAGTCGAGTGGCTTCCTTTCTAGAAACACTGCTGCAGCAGCACAGCACTGTTAACAAGATAAGGTTCATCTGCAGAGTGGCTATAACAAAGACATGTTTAACTGTTTTGCAGATTACTTGTGTTATATTTCCTCTCACAAAAACAACTTGTAGTTGAAGCTTTGGAGAATGAGATGACTGTGGCTGCTAGTGCCCCTGCATGAAGGGGTTTACAGCCCTATCTGTGTGCTGCAACTAGAGCAGGAGCCAAGCGGTAGCACAGGCATCCTACTATACGTACAGCCCTGGATAAACTGAACCACTCCTGGAAAAACATCCTGAACTTGCTTTCCAAAAAAGGCGTTCAAAATAAACCTTATGGCATTCTGCTCAGCTCAATGGGCTGCAGCCCGTGCTGCCTCTTCTCCAGGCACAGCTGAGGCTGTAAAACGCTACCTACCCTAGAGCTTTTTACACCCCAGCTATAGGTTCTGGGGAACTTAGGACTTTGTCTTCAGTTTTTAGTCTCTTTTTTGCTACTGAACAAACATGAGGTCATTTTGGGGTCTGGAACTATGTGCGAGTAAGGGTTCTTAGGTGGAGAACTATCAGGATGAGGCTGGTCTTTGGGACCTGAGGTGTTCAGGGCCTGCTCTGAGCCAAATCAGCTGGGAAAACCAGACAGCTGTGGCTGCTGGTTTGATGGCATTATTAATGCTAGAAATCCTCTGCTAAATGGATTCGGTGCATGTTCCAGTTATTATTTAACTTCCAGGAACGCTTTAGAAGCCATGCATTATGGCTTAGCTACTGCTGCTGTACTACAACCCACGCTTCTAAGAGCTTGCTACTGAAGAATTTTGGCATTCAGATGTTGTCCATTTAAAATAAAGCTGCTTATATGTGGAGAAAACAATTAAATTTGTAGTGTTTGACCACAACCTTTCTTGATACAATTATGAGAAGGAGTTAGCCTCTCCTGCTGCTGCCCCTTGTTTAGCTGTTGCTTTGAGTCTGTGGGCTGTTCCAAGATGCCTTTTCTTCAAGGCATGAGGTGCCTTCACTTCAGTGCAAATTTGTGACTGTGTGATCTATTGTAAAAATAAGTGTAAAACATATCCATACTTTGCCATCCAGGAAAGATGGGATTGAAAGCTCCGAAAAAGCTGTTGTTACAGCAGATAACTTGAACACAAAGGAGTCTTCTTCTCAATACAAGGTAGCTGCTGTGCTACTGAAGTGTTAGCAAGTATTAAGACTAGCTTTTTTTTTTTGCCTGCTAGACTAAGGATAATTGCAAATTCCTGGGTGCTGAGTGGTGTGCGGCCTGACAGGCATGCTGCAGAGTAGGACGCCAGGAATGCAGAGCACAAGGGCTTTGCTCTTGGCCTAAGGAGTTGATCGGCTCCTGAGATTACTTTGTATGGGTGCCACATAATGCCTTGGTAAAAAGCCACAGCAAATTGCTGGGGGGGGTGTGTGTGTTGAAGTTAGGTTTGGCACTGGGCTTGCCCCCAGAAACCCTGCTATCAGGCAGTAGGAATCCTCTGATTTGGCTTAGAAACAGAGGACTTCATGGTCTGAAGCCTGGCAGGCAGTTTGCGGCCCCTTTTTTTTAAAGCTTGCGCCCAAGCTTGCGCCCGATGCTGGCCCTGCAGCCCTGTGTCACTGGCAGTGGCAAGATGGGTGCTGAGCAGCTGGCTTGTTTGTTTGGTAAAACTGTAATCTTAGATTGCAGTGCTCAGATTGATCGAACTGAAAAACATGCGGTTTCTCTTCGTTGCGTTGCACTTTCACGAGATGAGTGAGCTGATCTGACTTGCCTCCCAACTGCAGGATGTTGAGCAGTAAAATGAGTAAATAGGTGGGGAGAGGTAGCTGGGGCCATGTGGCGGTGCTGCTGCCCACTTCTGTGTCCCAGGGGTCTGGTGTCAGCTGCAGTTTAGCATTTGGTTTTTAAGGTTTGTCTTTGTGGTTGTCCTGAGTGGCACTGCAATACCTGGAGGGAGCTGAACCATGCCAGGAGGGAGGCAGCTGAGGAGGGTATGGGTTTATAATCGTGGACTGGTGGTACTTGCCTGCTGGAGACCTTGGCAGTCTTGATGTCCTAGCTGCAGGAGAACTTCTGGAGGGGATGTCTCCTTCTGACATAGCCTGACTATCGTAACCTGTGTCTCGGGTGTGTTTTTGGTTAATGATCGAGTACTTGATGCATGCACTGTGCTCTGTAGTGCAGACCTCCAGCAAGCTTTAAAGATAAGCGTCTTGACCTGTGGGTCCTTTGAGTACCTGTTTGAAATGTCATTTCAGGAAAATGGTTGCGATGCAGGTCTTTTATGTCTAGCTTGCTGATGCACTGCAGGGTGACAAAGCAAATCTTAAATTTCAAAGTTTCTTCTAAACTTTAGTAAATGTACTATCCTCTAATACCTGGAGCTAGGTGCTTGAAAACTGAAAAAAGGAAAATGTATTTTCAGGCTGTATACACTTAGGGTCTCTCTGTCTCACTCCAGGTGCTGTTAACACATCATAAGGAGGTAGTCAAAACACACTTGCATTTTTTCTGCCACTTACCTGTGACTTCCCTGGAGGCTGTTTTCTGGAAAATATCCAATGTTTCTTGGAAGAGGTTTCTACTTCTTGGAAATGTGACACTTAATCCTTCCCCTCTAAAATTATTTTTGATAGACTGACAATGGGCCTCACTACTGGAGGCTGGAGGTGGCTCCACTTTCCAAGAGTGGTTGGTCTCCTCAGGACCTTGTGTTTTGATAGCTTGACTGTTGATCTAAAGAGTAAGTGGCTTTGCATGAGCCATTTGCTCCAAGTTACAGTTTAAGGTAGTTTAGGTAGACTGTTCTTATGTTCTTTTACATCTGAGAGTAAACTTGTAGAGTGATCAATTTTTTGGTAAAATTACTTGGGACCAGTTAGACTAATGTGCTAAACAGCTTTTTTTTGTTTAAGGCACTGAGAACTATACCTGCTATTCAAGAGGGACTGAAGTTTTGACTGTTCCATATTCTAATACTATGTCCTGTATTGACTTACGTGGGGACGTTTAAATCTAAATTGGCAGGATAACTATTTTCCTAGCATACAACTGTAATCTAAGAATGTGGTTAGCCTCGTGTGTGGCCGTGCTTCTGCATTCCCAGTATTGTTCAGCGGCTGCTCCAAGCAATGGGAAGTAAAACAATGATCTCTGAATCCCTCAAGTTTTAGAGGAATTCTGTTTTCTTTCTGCCCCTCAGAAACAGACTTTGTGCAGCTTGTGTGGGATCTGAACAAGGACCTGCCAAGTTTAGACCAATAGTAGGTGCTAAGCAAGCGCACCAGAGCAGAACAGTATGTTGCAGGTGATGCTGGTGTGAACAGACCTCTGCTGTGCTGTGAACGCTCACCCAGGTCTCTGCCACCAGCATCCGGTGTACCTGTGTGTCATCCTCTACTGCCTGACGTGGTACACAACTCACAAACAGGGCACGTGGCCTGTAACTGGTTACAACCACGAAAGGAGGATGCAGAGCATCAGGAGGATGCAGAGACAGTTTGGCTCTGTTAGAGCTTGGTACCAGTGTGAGTGAAGAGCCTGTCCCAGCGGTGACTGCTTGCAAAGCATCAAGTCTGAATTTGGGTCTTGATGAGGTAGCCAGGCTTTCTGTAGACAAACTTTTAGGTTCCTGTGAGACTTTTGTTGCTTTTTGTGTCTACAACCTGATAGTGCCGTGGTTCCTGTTCCAGAGCAGCCGCCCATGGGAAGGGGTTGTCATCCCTGGGCGGATAGATCAAGGTTGTGATGGAGATGCATGGCATGTGGATGTAGGTGAGGATTGCTGCAATCTGCTTGGACTTGGCAAGAAAAGCAGAATAAGATGTTCCAAGCGCGTCTGTGCTGGAGGAAGGAAATGCTGTGTAGCTGAGTGTTAACTGTCAGGGGACAAATCCAAACCAAAATCTATGGAAAAAAGGCTAAGGGAAGGCACTGCCCATTCCTGAAGAGAGATCTAAGCAGTCTTTGCTACAGCCTTCACTGTACGGCACTACTCACAAGGCTTGGTTTGTTGCAGGCTGAATTCATGCTAACGGCGGAGGGGAACAGATGCATACCCTCTCACATTGTTTTGGGAAATGGGTAGCAGTTGTCACAGAAGTACTGTGTATGTGAAGCCTGTGCTAGCTGCTGTTATATTTTTCTTGATTGCTACAGTTGGTGTGGTAGTGGTGGGTACTTACCCGCCCTTCCTGTAACGGTTGCTGGGGTGGGGTGGGGTGAGCTGCTCTGGTTCCTCTCAGGAACTTGACCTTGGGTTCAGAGTTGAGGTCTGAGGTTCTGTCTTGAATGGGCTGAGCAAGCTCTGCCTGTTGGTTTGGATTAATTTAGTGAAGCTTGAGAGAGAGGTTTCTTCCCTGGGTCTTGCTTTTGCTTGGTAGAGATTTTTTTCCCCCACAAGGCAAAAAAAACCCCTGTAGTTCACACTCACCACCTGTTTGCATTCCTCCTGAATAAAGAGCAGTACTCTGTAATCTAATAGGGAAGACACTTCCACATCATGGTTAGGAGATAAATTTAAGATCCTGTATTTGAAAGCCTTGCAGTGAGTTTGTTGTGTCATAACCAGATGGTTTTCTGGACTCTGTCTCTGTGAGCTTCCTTCAGCTTTCTGTCCCTTTCTGCATATAACCTTGAGTTTTGGAGGTGTCTACATAACATCTGGTATATCATAGTAAGGAATGGATCTGCTGTGGTGTGCTTAATGGATTGCAATTTGTAGTGCAAACACTATTCTGCTGTAAGCAGTTGGAAGTTTAACATCTGTAGGAAGATGTATGCAATGCCTTCTACTTTTTTAGCATGTTCCAACTCTAATACTCACGACCCTTGCAAGAATAGAAATATTTTTTTGTTAGGAAAAACAAGCTAGGCCACTTCAAACAGCAGTGAGATGCAGCCTTGCCCAAGTTCCTGGGGAAGCGTGGGTTGCCTTGTGCTGAGTAATGCACCAGACACTCTCCTGCCCTGGAGCTGCCCAGGGGTGGGCAGAGGCTGGAGCAGCAGAATCCGGTCTCTGCTGGTGTGATCAATTGGGGTGGTTTGGGCCTCCTGCTGGTACTGCCCTTGGAACAAAGCAGCCATGGCTCTCTAACAAACCCTCTGAGGAGAATGATCATTCATAGCTCTGCAGCCTCATTGTTAATAGGGTGTTTCCGCTGACTTTGTTGGGTGATGGTCCTCTGCTGTTGCCTCCAGCTTACAGAAGCAGACAACTCATCTAATGGGGAGGAGCTAATCAATATTGAAGGCAAGCTCTAACTTTCAAACATAAATTCAGCTGATATTTCATTGACCTACAGAAAATAACTCTGAAATACAGTGAGTTGTGATCAGCCTGCAGGTTGTTGGAGCTTTGAACATCCATGCAGGGATTGTTCTTGCAAAGGGATGAGCTGTTTCTTCTAACAGCAGCAGCAGGTTGTGTGAGCTCCCCTGCCAATGTTACCCAGTAATAGCATGAAAATGGCTGTGGGCTGTGGTGACATCATGGGCTGCCGCTCCTTCTGCTGTGCTCCGGGGCACTAGGCAAACCGTGACGCATTTCTTTGTCAGAACATCAAATTACTCCAGCATGAGCTGTGTGCTGAGCTCCAGGGCATCGGCAGTGCAGCTTCCAGGGGCTGGTATCTCTGAGGGCAAGGTGGGCACGGAGAGACAGACTTCTGTGCTGAAACCCAGCCTGCCTGCCGTGGGGGGCCTCTGCTCTGTGGGGAGGAGGAGAGCAGCCCCAAAGTGGCTGATGCTGGGTGGCGGGAGCCTTGGAGCAGCCCTGACACTTAATGCTGGTTTTACTGAAGTGCTTCTATAACCAGAACTCTTCCTGGGCGGCACAGGTTGCTGGAGACAACAATTATGAGAACGGAACAGCAGCCTTAACCCTTGAGGCCTCTGGGCGTGAAAGAGGCGAGAAGGGCTGGTGACCTGCTGTCCTCACTGCCTCTGCTCACGCCCTCTGCTCGAGCAAGCTGAGTCAATGCAGGAGTACACAGAAAGT
This sequence comes from Chauna torquata, assembly GCA_013399475.1. Lineage (NCBI taxonomy): Eukaryota > Metazoa > Chordata > Aves > Anseriformes > Anhimidae > Chauna > Chauna torquata. Next base: position 83,938 of record VXAL01016052.1, on the reverse strand, counting down.
GCCCTGCAGGACGCGTCCCTTGTGACTGACAGGGCAAAGCTGGGCGAGGGCTGTCCCAGAGCTGGTTCTGGCACCGCTGCGGTGTACCTAGGCGGGTGCCGTGCCAGAGAGATCGACCGGGGCTGCGGGCAGCTCTCTGCTGTGGCCATGCAATTTGGGAGGCTTGCAGTCTTCTGCGAGCATGGGTGTGGTGGAAGCATTTGCGCTGCTGCGGAGCAGCAACCGAAAGCTGTGAGGCCACCCTTCCTGCTGGCTCGTGGCTGGGCCGTTTACACCCACCCGCCTTCTGTGCTGAGGTCTGGAGGGCAGCTGCTGCGGGCCTGCACCTTGGGCAGCCACGGCCTCGCCTGCGGCCATGTTGGGCCAGACAGGCTGCTTGTGGCTGCCTGCTGGTCTTGATTAGTCTATGGCCACCCTTGCGAGGAGACAAAACCCATGTGTATGCATTTCTGAGACTGTATTAAAGGGTACTGGCGTGGTTGGTGGGCCTGAAATGAGCTGTAGGTGGCAGCTCGTGAACTCTGTTGTGTAAACAAGCTTTGAAATGTCTCCTTCTGGGCACAATGCACGGAGCTGTGGGAGCAGACCCATGCTCTGAGCAAACATCCATGATATGCGAATCTGAAGGTTATTCAAACACAGAAGAGGAAATACTGTTCTCCTTGGCTAGATGCTAACATGTGCTAGCTATCCTTCCTTTAATTGGTGTAATTAACTGTTTTATGTGCCCTTTATTCACAACAATCTTGCAGTGGAAGATGCAGCACAGTTTTGGTGGACTTCCCACTACTGGCAAACCAATCCTTGGAGCTGGTGTAGTTTTCAAGGCTAAAACCCTGACATGCGCATCTTGGAGCGGACCTTCCCCTCTGTGCAGTCCTCCATTTATTGTAAGGCACGTGCACTCGCTCCCGCTGCGTGCAGCAGGCCCCTGGGCTCAGGCTGTGGGAGCGAAGTGCCCAAGCTGGTGCTGCTGTGTAGGGCCCTGCATCCGGCTGAGTGCATTTCCCTGCCTGGGAAGGGGCAGCGTGACCAATGCACCTTGTCTGCTGTGGTGTGAGACACAAATCTGGGGTTAATCTGACTTCTGATCCCTGCTGCTGAATGGGGAAGAGTGGCTTACTAAACAATGTTGGTGTCAAACTGTCATCTTGACAGTGCAAGATACCAAGTGTTACTTCACTTCATGGCTAGACAATGGATTTCTGCAGGATTTCCTTCTCTGCAAGGCTCTGTAACTGCTGATTGGTCTCCCAAATAATCTGTAGCCCTGGCATCTCTGAGCCTGCTCCAAAACACTGAATTGAGTGATCTTTGCATTGATCTGAGTTGTTCCACGAAGACAGGAAAGCAAGCTTTGATGCAAGGACTAGGAGCAGGATTGCTGTTGGATGTTATTTGTGAACTGTGACTCCTGAGCTGACTTGGATGAGCCTGCCCCAACACCTGGCTGCTTTTGCAGAGCTGCTGTCAGTCACAGTAGTTCTCTGTGAGTGGTTGTCACTCGCTCAGACGTGGTTTGTTATCAAATTCCCTTGTGGGGGAAGTGTTGGTGTCTGAGCAGACCTAACATACTGACTGTGGGAAGACTGGGATGCTAATCGCATTGTTTCAGCTCTGTTCTGGCTGTTGATTAACAGTGTGGCTGCATGCAAATGTTTGATAGCTTATGTAACTGCTTGAACAAAATCAATGATCTAATTAAAGTCAAATAGAAACAGCTTTAGTTGTCTCTGAGGATTCTTTCTTTCAATAATTCTTTTAGGCTTGGGATAAAAATACAGCTATAAAGAAAAACTAGGCTCGTGACTGCTAGTAAAAAATGTGATGACTCTTGAAGGAGTGGTAATTTTCAGTGCCACAACCCAAGCTCAGCAGTGCCGGATACTGCAGCTGTTGTATGTCAGGACAAAGGCATGGAAGTTTTTGGACTGGCACCATAGGATCCTCTGTAGTTGTGAAGTCTTTATGCTCCCAGCTTATGAGTGGTTTCCCTTTCCAGTGCGGATATGCAGGCTGCCACCATAACCATATGAAGCTTACCAGCTGTAGACTTGTTGGCTTCCTCCATCTGAGGACCTGGTAAAAAAAACAAAAAAACTGCCTTGTGGGGATCCCACTGTGCAGAAATAGCTCAAACTGCCTGGGAGAGGCTGGTGGTCTCCACTGAATCGCCAAAATGGGTCATGGTGAATCTTGGTCAAATATTCATAGCCTAAAGTGACTGGAGAAGTGTCTTTCTGCTCCCTGTGGGACTCAGGCTAGGTAATGGTAACTGCTTGCACTGCATCTTGCTCTTTACCAAAACCTGAGTAGGCCTAACAGGGGAGCCTGTGGCTGGTCTGTGCTGGACAAATGTTAATGTGCTGCCCAAAAAGACCAAAATGAGTGCTCAGGAGTAACTGTACATCTGAGAGGCCATGCCTGTGTCATGTGCAAAAGAACACAGAGAAGTATACTCTCTTCTTTATAGACAGAAAACAAAGCCTGTATATGAGAAGGTCTACAGTGAGAGCTAACATGGTGCTGGGTATGGAAACTCTCAGCAGTTTGTATGGACGTGAGCTTTTTGGTAGTTATGTATCCCTCTGGTGTCTAGTGCTGTTTGAACTGAATTAGATCCTCTTAGCTGAGGATGCAGCCATTCAGTCGTCCAGCATGCATCAAATAAGAGTGGTCAAAGAGAGAAGTCCTACCACGTATCAGTACAGCTTCTACCACAGAAGACCCCAGCTGTTAGAGGTTGTCTGTGTACTGGTAAAGCAACTTCTATACTGATTGTACTTCCCTGACCTAACCTAGGAGTGAGCAAGAGCAAGGATTGTCAGTTCAATCCAGCTGCCAAAAGCAGAGTGAGATGTCTACTTGAGGGACTACAAAATCAGGCTGTTGAGGATCACTGTGGTTTTGTGCTGCCACGTGCCCTGGTACTCCCTGGAGTTGTGCAGAAGCAGGCACAGCTCACAGCTAGCCAGTTAGCTAGTTACAGGTAAAAAACCCCTGTAACTTGTTTTTTGTTTGTTTTTGCACCCAAAAAGAAGTGGTAAAAGTCTGAAATTGTCTTCCAGTGATTCAGATTCTCCCCTAATACGTAGGGGTGAAAAAGCACCAATTTAACTTTTTCATTCAGCTCACTGGCACTTTAAAGGCTGGACGGCACAGCCCTGACCTTGGTGCTGTCACAGCCGGATGATTAGTGGCTGCTCAGTGAGCATTAGTGAACAAGCTAATGACTTGCAGACATCTGCAGTTATAGAGACAGGAACACGTGGGACTCCTGAGCAAGGATAATGCAAAGACCTTGTCCCAAAGAATTAACCCTATTGCCACCGGCACCCTCACTTGCTGTGAGCTTCAGCATGTGAGGAGTATGTCACAAAGATTATTTGAGTGTATTCCTAGACTTTTCCCAGTATTTGGCATAAAGAAGTGTGGCATGCTCCCAAAATGTGTGGCACTTTTACTGTATGAAATAATACTTCCCCCCTACCCCACCCCCAAATATGTGTGATATCTACAAGGTCATGAGGCAAGATGGCAATGCCCTTCTCCGTTAGGGTCTGGGTTGCACTGGCTGGGCAAATGGTGGCTGGCTCCTCTGGCTGAGCATCCCCTGGGTACAGCTGGGGCACAGTGTGCCTTACCGCCAGCTGAGGGGCTTCCAGATCTGTCATTGCACTGTGGGAGTGATGGGAACTTAAACTATTAGGCCTCCAAAAGTGAGGATTCAGCCTAGAAAGTGCTTTCTGAAACGAGGTGGTTTGGAGGTGGACCTGTGAGGGTCCCCGGGGGTTGCTTGCTCTGCAGTGGAAGCAAGCTCTTCTGTGCGTGCCCAGCTGGCTCACCAGAGAGCTTGGGCCTTGAGTCACCCTGAGGCTGTTTTTGTGCCCTGAAGGTAGAGCTGTGCCTGCTCTGTGCTGCCCCTGGAATCCTGGGCTGCTCTTCAGCTTCTGGTTGCTGAGCCGGCAGAAGTGCCAGACCTGGGAGTGGGGCACTGCGTGGGGTAAGCTCCTGCAGGACAGACCTTCCCTGCAAGATGCTTGCGTAAAGCAGCGATTAGCTGTGGGACTGGGGCCTGTCTTGTGCTTCGGTGCTGTTAAACAGGTAAAACACTGGTTTGGCAGGCGGGGCTGCAACACCAGGAGCGGCAGACGTGACTGAGACGCTGTTGGTTCAGTCTCTGGGAGCAGCAGAGGTGTGCGGGGTTTCCTGAGTGAAGCTCTGCCCGGGGCCCAAACTCAGCCAGGGAAGCCCCCTGGAGTCAGTGGCACAAAAATGTACTTCACTTCTTGCTATGGTATTGCAGCATAGCTCTGAGCTCAGCATTTGAAACTAAAGAAATGCCTCTTCTGATAGAGATAAGTAACTGAAGCTAGACTACATACATCTAACAGGTTTTTAATTGCAAGGAGGAAAAATAAACTGCTTAACACTAACTGCTGCAGCTATTGGTTGAAAACACTGCCTAAGGCAGAGGAAGCTTAAATATTTTAATTAACCAACTTTATTACTTAAACATAGGCTTTAACTAGCTGCAGATTATTTCTTACTCGACCTGTAAGAAAAGTAGCTCAGGCTCCTGAAGCAGTACCTGGGCAGCAGACGTATTCAAGCCGAGCATCGAAATGAAGAGGAGCAGCCCAGTCCCCATCTAGGAACAGGACAAATACCTCTGGAGTTCTTGTCTCCTCTGGATGGGGGTAACAATGATACAAACTGCTAACCATTTTTGATGGTGAAATTGAGGAATTAATAACAAACAAGGTGGCCTAACATTGTATCAAACCTGCTGGTAGTCTGCTGGTGTATGGTCACAGGTCTGAGTCCCAAAATCATGGGCTGATCTCATGCAGGCTGGACTGGACTTGCCTGTCTGGATCTGCGTGCAGTTAATCTGTTCTGGGATAACACAGATTTAGTCCCTGGGAACTGACTGCTGCTTAAATAGCAGACCCACGGTGTGCCGGTGCATGTGCAGAAATGCTAATGATACATAAACTCCAAGGTGGAGACACGCTGCTCCTTGCTGTGGGACATGCGTGTTGACTGTCTCAGGGCATAAATCTCATTCCTAGTTGAGCTTGTCTTTAGTGCTGCTCATAGGTGTGAAGTCAGGCGGTGGTATGGAGGGAGATGGGGTAGAGCAGTGTTGCTGCAGCTGTTCCAGTTCAAGTAAAATCGCCCCTAAAGCCAGTGCTTTATTTTTTGTGTTGTGTTATGAATTGGCTTGCAAATATGAAGTGAGAGACTGCAGGTGAGAAACTAGGTCTTGCAGCTGGTGAGTATTTGGGTAATTGACTGTATCCTACCCAGTCAGCGTGTATATGACAGAGTGCTGTCCCTGGAGACCATGCAGAGAGCTGCGAGCTTGCTAAGTTTGGAAGGGGTTATGTGGAGCTCTTAGTTGGAAGGCTGAAAGTCCAGCCTCTGGAGAGGAAAGGTGGTATCCCTCTGAGTGCTGGCTGGCTCGGAAATGCTGTTGGCAGCCAGAGCCTGTTACGCCTGAGCAGCTCCCGATGAAGTTGGGTTAGGCTGGCTGCGTCAGATGAGCGGAGCTTCTGCTGCCGCGCGTTAGCAGCGGGGTGCTGGCCTGTGGGGGTGGGAGCAGGAGGGTGGTCCTGAGCAGAGCCGGCGTGCCGAGCGGGAGAGCAGCTCCGCAGCCGCTGGCTGCTTGGAGCAATGCAGGACTTGCACAGCGAAGCTTTAAGACAGCTGCTTTGGATGCACAGCGAGCGCCAGGCTGTGCNAGCCCACGTGACCCATTAATCCCGTATGGTCCTGCTGAAGGTGCTCAGGGACCACCCGTGCGACTGTGCCTCTCTGCAGATCTGCCATCGCTCTCCTGCTTCTGGAGGCTCCTCTCACGGAGGCTGTCTGATAGCGGCTGCCACTGTCGGATGAATTACCTGGGCCTCGAGCCAGGCGTCTATTCCTTATGTTAGCAGCTTCTAGCTGAAAGTGTATAAACACAGCGCTCTCCTGTGCGGGATGTTAAACACGCAGGTCTCAAATCCCGACCGTGCAGGGATGAGCCCTCTGCTTGATGCTCCGTGCAGACGGAGGTGTGTGTGCTGCTGGGTTGTACAAGAGTGCGAAATTACTACTGAACGACGTCACTGCTTTCTCTGGGGAGAGTGGAAAGCCTGTCTCTTCAACAAGCATCTGCACTGCACTGAACATTTTTTTTATTTATGGCTTGACCTTTTAGGAGGAAAGTGGCCTCCTAAAGGTGTGTTCTGGTGGCAGTGTGTGGATGTAGGGCTGCTTTCAGTGCTGCAGGGTTATGCTAAGAGTGCGTACCTGTCTGAATGTTGGAAGTGAAGTGTTAAAATGGCTCAGGTGTTGAAGAGAGGTTTTCAAAGTGACTGGTGCTCTCTGCAGTGGGGATGTGATTGTTAGAGATTAATTATGTTTCCTATCACTTCTTGGAGAAATGGTAGGACAGAGAGCTGACCTGCCGATAAGTTCTGGGATAAGTTTATCACTAGGCTGCAGACAGCTATAGAGCATCTGTAACGGGGTTTCTGTGCTTAAATGCTTCCAGAAAAACCTGGAGCTGTGCTGTTGGGTGCTCAGCATCAGAGAACATCAAGACTTGGACAAACCACAAATCTTTTCAGTAGCTAAGATAATAGGCAGGATATTTTTTGATGTGTTACCAGCCCAGGATCACAAAGCATGCTCCAATCTTGTGCTCTTTGGTGCTGCAGAATGGAGTGGAGGCTGGTTGAGCTATTCAGGGCTGCATGAGTGGGAATTTCCTTCCAACAGTCCTGCGTCAGTACAACAATTCTGGTTGCAGATGGAAAAATTGAATCTCAGTGTATGTTGTGGCCAAGGGTCTCCCCAAACAGTAATCACTTCTGATAATTTCCGATGTGTTGGTTTTGGCTTCAGCAGCTCCATCCACTGCAGCCTTGTGTCTGCTGCACAGAAGACATTAGACAGTCCTATCTGAATGGGCTCATTTATCTCGGCAGAGCTCTACATGCTGTTTCTTACAACTATCTTGACCTACCCCCAGTGTGAGTAAACACGGTTTTCAGTAACGCGGAGGTCACCCTGGCGTCTGGAAACCTCTGCAGTGCTTGTTAGCTTGGCCTTGCTGCTCTCGGTGAAGGTGCCTGTACTGCAGGACAGAAGTGTGGGCAGCAAGATACCCAAGGTCTAGAGTGGGAGAAGGATGATGAAATGATGCAGATGGGGCCAGTTCAAATGTGACTGGAGATGGCAAGAGTCAGGGTCTGGTTACGGAGCAGTGGCTTTCCCAGGCACGCGCGAAGCAGCTTGCTGCACTGGACGTGCACGGGTCTGGGGCTGAGCTCCAGGGAGGCAATGGCATTAATGCCATCGCGATCTGGCCTGCCTGGGGTCTACTTGTACTGCATGCGGCAGCAGCTGCTTTTCCACCCAGAGCCGTGGTGCTGGGTCTCTCCCCGCTTCCAGTCATCTCAAAAGTGCCGGGGAGGAGCCGGGCTTTGGGGGCTGTAGCTGCACAAGGACTGCTTGGTGCTGCCCCCTCTGCACCCTTCCCTTCGCCCACATCAGCGCTGCCAGTCTCCCTGCCTGGAGGAGGGAGAGGCGATGGGGCCACATCTCAGTGCCACACTTGTTCCCAAAGCCCTTACTCGATTGAGGTGTATAAATGAAGGTGTCTCTTGTGAATTGTCTTAATCCCTTTTTGCTGTCTACTTGAGCAGAAGAAAGAGGAGATGCATTTCTGCAGCTGCTTCTCTTGTACCTTTTCCATCTCTAGTGCATGCTGATGTCTGGGGGTGGAGTTGCCTACTGGTCGTCTTTTGTTGAGCTTTGTAACCTCAGTAGATGTAACACAGTGCTAATGACTCGTCACCTAATGCCTCTGACGGCCCCTGGGAGGTCTTTGCAAGGACTGGTCAGGTTTTAACCTTGATGCAACCTGAAGTGAACTACCGAAGTTTAGGACTACCTTAATCCTGCAGAGGTGGTTACAGTGCTGTCATGCTTCAGTGAAAATACTTAATTTTGTTGTGTTACACTTGCAGAAATCCGACTGCATGGCTGTTTTTATCATTTCAGCCTTGCTGATCAAGGCTTGGTTTTCTAGTTGGGTAAGCACATGATGTATTGTGAGAAGACACTTTTTTTGTTTGTGTACATGCAATAACATCCTCCAGTTTAACAGACTCCTAGACAGGTATTTTTGCTAAGCTTAGACAACTTTGCATTTGACTAAATTTGTCATGTCCCGCTTAAAATGGAACTTAGTTCCTCTGAATTGTATACCAATGTTGCTGACTCAGGTGTATGAACCGGCTGTGATGAGAGGGCAAAGGCTTGCAGTGCCATAGCAATGTGCTGACCCGTGGCGAACAGAGACCTGGCATAGGGTCCTTCCCCTTCACTCTGTCCTGTGCCCAGCGGGAGGGATGTGTAGCTCGTACCATGTCACTTTGCTTCAAAAGCAGAGGCAAGCATTTCTCGTGCATAACTTAACAGGATATGGCAAAGACGGGAAAATACCTTTCTTCTTGCCCCCTCTCTCTATCATTTAGCAGAAATCCACTTCCCAGCATGCTCACTCCCAAACTGCAGGGACTTTCCTTTGGACGTAATTCCTGAATGATTAATCATTGCTTGCATGGTTTGCATTGACTATCCTTCCAGCCTTCTGGTGCTTCCCTCCCGGCCAGCGGGGACATGCGGCAGTGTGGGCGCGATCGTGCGCGTTCCCACGCCCTTTCCGGGGCTTTCCCAGGCTGCTCGTCCCCTGCGGGCTCGGTGCGGCCGCTCACTGTGTGCTGCCGACCCAGCTGCTCCGAGGACAGGGGCTGCCACATGCACCCCTCACCACACACCGTTGGGGAGCTGGAATGTCCCTAGCAGGAAAAAAAAAAAAAGCCCTCATCTCCATTGCGTGGTGAGGTGTGAAGGGGCTGCCAGCCTCCGCAGCCGCCTTTCACTCATTTCTCCATCCAAAAGCAGAGCTCTGCAGTTGAGGGTGCCTTCGCTTGGACAGTGGTACGGGACACGTCTCCGGCAGAGGCGAGCGGGAGCCGCGGTGGCCCGGCCGGCACCGGAGGAGCGGCGGCATGAGCTCAGCAGCAGGGAATGCGCTTTGTTCGGCGCGCGGGGCCCGTCGTCGGGCGGTTTTGGCGGTGATGTCATGGCCCGCGGCGTGCCGTGGCAGGCCCGCAGCCCGCTTCCCATCGCCACCCCCGGGAGCCGCGGGTGGGTGCGGGGGGCTTGCAGGAGCTGGCAATGTTGCGGTGCCAGCGATGCTGTGCTGTGGCTCGCCGGCTGAGCCAGGGTCAGAGCACGGTGGTGGCACGGGCCGGGGCTGGCACGCTGCCCCAAGGGGCTGGCGAGGGGCTGGCTGGCAGTGAACAAAGCAGTACTCATGGAAGCTCGCTGAGGCACAAAGGCTGGACATTCAGGCTGATTTTTTTTTTTTTTTCCTCCTTGAAAAGGATTTCAAATAATTAGTGCGGCGTTCCTGTGTGTGGCTTGGTGGCTCGGTGTCTGCGTCTGTGGTTCTGCTGCTGCAAAGGAGGACCTGCTTGGCAGCTAGCAGCCGAGTCTTAAATAGCCGGCGTGAATGGCTGCTCTTATCCTTCTGCGTTGCATCCTTGTTCTCTTAGTCCCATCCCAGCAGCGTGCAGGTATTACTGAGCCCTCCTTGCACCTCTGCAAGTGCTTTCCTGAGCAACCTGGCTCGTCCTTCCCCTGTCTGAGCGCAGCCTGTGTCCCCATGCTCCTTGGCAGTGCCACCAAGCCCAGGTGTCCCTGATGCCCTCTCCTCCTGTGAGAGGTCTCACGGTGGGGATGTCCCCACTTGCTGTGAGAGTCAGAAAGGTGTGCACTAGCAGCTGCTGTGTGGCTCATCCTGAATGTTAGGTCCACGCATTTTCCTTGTGTCCATAACTTGGCTCTTAAGGCAACAAAAACCCTGGATTTTGTCAGAGTGAGAGTACGAAGGAATTTGATCACAAGCCACCCGTAGTCTTGACTTTTTTTCTTCCACTTCCACCCTAACAATTCCCTGCTTTGAAATTCTCGACTTCTCCTTCTAACCCCATTGGGTTTCCACTTGCTCTTGGAGAAACTGGGTTGGTGGCTGTGGCTATTACACTGCTGGCTTGAACTCACCCCCATATTACCCTTTACCCTTCTGGATGTGAGAAGTGGGCTCTAGGTGCACATTAAGAAGCTGGGCAGAGCTATTTTAATCTGTATTTCACTCCTGTGAGCCCCACTGGTTTGATTTATTTTTTTATATTCCTTTCTGTGTTAAAGACCTGTTTGATTCTTTTACTAAGCCTATGCTGAAGGGACTGAATTTCACCTTATTTTTCCAGTTGCCTGTTCCACCTCCTGAGAGATCCTTTCCAGAGGCCCAGCGTGCATGGGTGAAAAGTACAGGGGCATGGATGCAGTAGCTGCCTGAAGATCTTTGACTAGTCTGGATGGTTTCAAATCTAGTTGAAGTAAAAACTATCAACTCCCCCCTGAATAGTAGTGTTTAATATCATTGGATACCCTGGGTAGGCACAGAGCAAAATGGTTTCCCTTCCCTTGCAAAAAACCACCATTTTTCCATCCTCCTGCCTGTGTCCAGATCAGCACTCTGTTTTTACAGTCCTCCAGTGTAATGCCATCCCTCTCAGAAAACTCACCTTGTAAACAGCTCGGTGGAGCTGATGTGTTCATGGTGTCACTTACACTTCCTGAAGGTGCAGGTGATGCCCATTAGTAAAGCTGACCGCTGGCAGCATCTGTGCTGCATCTTGGCATGATGCAAACCCTAAGCTGGAGACAACAAACAGAACACCCGCTGGCGTTCAGGTGAGCTGGGTGCAGAGGAACAGTTCTCCTACGGGTCACGGCGCAGACTGCAAACATGGCTGAGAAGCTGAGATGCAATCGGGCTGGAGCGCGTTGCCATTAGAGGCTACCAGGTCATAGCTAGGAATCCAAGAAACTGGCCGGAGTTCAACTACTTTGGTGCCAACTATGTGAAATGAGCACAGCTTGTGCTTTCCCTGGGTAAGCTGACTGCGCACGTCCAGACAACCAGCTCTGCGCTGAGCTCTGAGAAGCTGTGAGGTGGACCTGGGCTTAAGGGGTCACTGAAGGAAATGGTCGAAGCGTGTTCTCAAAGCACAGAGAAAACCATGTAATTGATTTAAAGACATATTATCCCTACAGAGGATGTTGCTAATGTCTTTAGCAGGCACCGTGAGCCAGTGAACACATACTGTATGCTTCAGCGAAGAATTTCCTTAGACAGCTTGCTCAGCTCTGTCTCATCTGCATACTTCTGTTTGGCATGCACAAACAGTGTGGAGAAGGGCTTTGAAAGAGCTCGGTTTGCTGTGCAGTTTTAACCGTTGCAGAATATAAAGTCCTAATGAGCGCTAAACTTTTGCGTTCCCCCCCCCCCCCAATCAATTGCTGTAACTGTTCAGTGGTAAATGAGAATTAGAGGTGGGAAGGCGCTCACAAGCTGCAGGATTTAGAATTCCTAAGATGTAGGCATAAGTGATCTGTAACTGAGATGAACTTTGCACTATACAAAGTTCCTTCCGTGTCTGGAAATAGGGAGAAAGTGTTGCTGCTGGGACCACGCCTTTATTTTCTGTCAAGGACCATACATTTTGCATTCGTCTTCCTCCATATAAGGCATAAAACTAAATTGCAAATGTGGCTGACCTCAGTATTGGGGAGGGTGACAGCTTTTTTAGAGGAGTTGGATGTGAAGATTAATCCTGGTTGTGGTAGAACTTCCACATGTGAAGACTAACAGCAAAATTTGAGATGACTTTGCTAAGACTGATCAAGTGACCGCAGCTGTAGCTAAGAAACTGTTTTAAATTCACTACTCAAATTTGTTTTTTCAGTCCTTCATTTGTTTCACAAGACTTACCACAGTCTGTATTAGTAACAGTTTAGTAAGGAAACTGTCTGCTGCAGTAGCTTATCTTGTTTCCCCTAATTGTCCGACAGAAAATGACTTGCAGTTCTACTGCAGGGCAGAGTTCAAGGAGCCTTACCACAGTTGGTGTAATACTTGTGCTTAATCTGAATGTGAAGTAGGCTTGCTCGTGAGCAAGATGCTATTCCAAGGCTCATTTGTAACGTTGGATTTTTTTTTGAATTGTAGAATAATTTTTATTTTGAAGAGACTGCTGAAGGTTTTATAGTCCAAGCCACGTGCTTGTAGGTTCAACTCATTCAGATTGCTCAAGGCTGTGTCCAGCTGAGTTTGAGTATCTCGGAGGATGGAGACCTTACAGCCTCTCTGGGCTTCTGTTCCAGTATGCAGCAGCCTTCATGGAGAAGACTTTTCTCCCTTTTTCCCAGAAATCTGCTTGGAATTTTCCATGTTGTGAATTGGAAACTCCTTGTAGCGGAGGAGTGAGGGGCCTCCTGTGCTGCATGTGGGACAAGATCTTCTTTTATTTTTTTAAACTCTGAAAACTACGCTTCTTTGAGTATAAAGCTGACTGAAATAGGGGATGTACTCTGGGCTAGGGAAAAGCCTGAGAAGGACAAGTGAAGCTATTCTGAAAGATGTATAAGATCACAGGAATTTCACTTGAAGCACTAGCTCTTGAAATCAAGCAATGACTATAGTCTAGTATTCTTATAGCTCTGAAGAAGCTTAAAATAAAATTGTAATGTGCCCAAGGTGCTTAGGTTAAAGGCAAAAGATGCTGAATTTACTTAGTTGCGGATCAAGTGGGAAATCTTACCATCCTGCTTGCTATAGTGCACAACTCCAAGTGGAGTTGAGAGATCTCTACTGGAATAGGCAAATTAACAAGCTTCAGATCAAGGCCAGGTTTCAGTTTTGGCTCTTTCTCTTGGGGCAGCTGCAAGTACGAACACAGAGCACCAAGTTCTGCAGCGCTGGCAGTTTTCCACATGGTAGGTTGGGTTGTGAGGTCTATTGTGGCCCAAGCCGTAAAAATGGCACACGTTTGTCTTGAGATGGTCCCATTCTGGGCTCAAACTAGTTATGCTGCTGGCTTGAAACTAGGCACTGTAACGTCTTTCTCTGTGTTGTAAGGAGTGCAATGTTAACAGTCCAAGTGTAACATATCATATTAATATTTAGTATACAGCAACAATTATAAATCAGCCTGAGCAGTTAAAACTTGGTTCCTTTTCAGGACTGAAACTGGTGGCGTGTATTGCAGGCCTATGGAATCTCCATAATCCATTTTTTGGGCTGGTTGCCACTTAGTTAATAGGATAATAAAAGGGTAAGAATTACAGTCTGGACTCTGAGGTGTGATGGGGGAAGCAAACTAGCTCTGGTTCAGTCTGTTTTCCTCTTTACCCTACCAGGCAGCCACTTAAATCCTAATAGCTGACTAAGAAGCAGGATACTCCTACATAAAACTTAATGTTGTAGGCTATATATAGGCTTTTTTTTTTCTAACAGAAGAGTGAGTGCTTGCTTGTTCAGTGCTGGTGTTGGTTCTGCAGAACAGCTTAAGTCTTGCTGGCAGGCTTTCCTGAGCAGTCAGCGTGTAGGTAACGCTGAGCGCAGCGCCGGGGCCGCGCGCTGGCTCGCGGCAGGCTGGCTTCGGCGCGTCCCTGCAGGCTGCCGAGTTCATGCGTCGGGAGGAAGGCCGCGCGTTGCTTGGCGGCTGTTGCTGTTTTGTTGACGTTGGATTGCCATCTGGATCTTTCACAGGAGGAAAGCAAGTTACAGTTTTAGTTAACTGGAGTTAAAATGCGCGTTAAACAGAGTAGGTGGGAATAAAGGTTCTTGTTAAATCTGAACTTGAGCGTTTCTGCTGCTTTTTCTGCTGCCTGCTGGTTGTGGACCATGTCTCTAGCCATGATACTTGCGGACACTCTGACAGTGGTCATCTAGCAGCAGTCACAAATGTGGAGCCTGCAACGGAGTGTCAGCAGTACTTGCATGTACCAGGCCAAAATATTTGAGTTCTAATGCAGCTCACCCCCCTCACCCCCCAAAACAAACAAAAAAACCACCGACCCCTTTGGGTGCCTTAGGGGCAAAGGTAAAGTTGGTTGTCTGCTTCCAGCTAGGCTCGAGTCTTTGCAAGTCCGAAGCAGGCATCTCCCACCGGCTCCAGGGAGCGAGCACTCGTTCACTTAGGCATCGTAATGTGAATAAAGTAAACTATGCAGATCATCACACTTTCTCAAAAAAGCTTACATCAAAGCTGTCTGCAGTGGTGCTGTATGGAATTTTTCAGCCCCGCTACGTTATCCTGGCGGACGAGGTGTGACAGCTCGCTTCCTCAGCGCCGCGGGGATCGGCAGCCGTCACCCGCGTGGAGGGGGCTCCTTCAGCCTGCGGAAACGCGTGCCTTGCTGTGAAGTGAACACGCTTAAAGAAGGCAAACTCATTTATCGCAGCCAACGTCTGGTTCAGTGGGGGAGTATAACCTAAAATACCAAGCTCTCATCCTTCCAGGATTGTGCAAGTCTCTCCGTTTTGGTGCAGAGCAGAAAGCAGACAACTTGTTCCCCTCTACCTAATTCATCAAAGCTGTATGCCAAGCACGGTTGATGGTGGAATCACGTACTCGAGGGGCTGTGCAGTTGCACTGTAATCCTGAAGCAGTGACTGCAATAAGTGTGTATCTCTGTGCTGCAAATTTACCGTAAGCTCCAGAGGAGTAATTGAGGAAACATAGTTTGAAAGGCTCTGTAAAGCTTCAAAGTGTAGATTGTATGAGTAATAGGTATGCCTAAAAGTAGTGTTCATGGTAGGAAAGCTGCAAGATCTGCTGTTCGTATCATCCATTTTCCAGTCTGGTACAGCCAGGAAAAGTGTCTTGAAGCAAACTAGGGAGTGGGTGAATTGCACTGGAAAACCAGCCAAGCTAGGGTACATGACAGTGTCAGGAGTAGTAATTGTTGGTGCTTGTGTCATTGGAAACAATTTTTTTCACTGTTCCAAACTCTTGGGTGTTTTACATTGGCAGCGTGTGCTTAGAGCTGGTGGGGACAGCTGCAGGCTTGGTTGGACTGCACTGGAGTCACTGTTCTCCTGACCAGTGCTGTGCCGCTTGTGCAGCCCCCGATAACAGCTGCCTGTCTGCCTGGGCAGCGCTTGCATCTTAATGCCGACAGAGACCTCCAGGAGGACACGCTGGATGGTCTTAGTTTGTTACTTAAAAAGGCTCCACCAAAGCAGAGCATCTTCTGGAGAGACTGAATGCTCCAGAGGAGCTGAGCTTTACGCTGCTTCTTGGAAATGAAACTGCTTTGGGCTGGACTCTGGTTTCTTCCTGAACCTCGGAGGTCCTTTTGTATGGTGATGGAGATGGTGAGCCCAGGCCAGCCAGGGCTGGGCTGCTGGTGGGAAGCTGGGACGCTGCCCCGCGGGCAGGGCACGCGGGTGCTCTGCGCGGTGCTGATAAGGTCTGTCCTGTCTTCTCCATCTCTCCTCCACGCCCCAAATGAAAGCAGACAAGTCCTCCTGCAAGCAGGCTTGGAAAAAATTACATCATGAGATCCCTATGTGCATCAGGAAGTGCGGAGACTGTAAGAGCAAACCGACGTTGCTAACAAAGTACTGCTGCGGGAATGGCACTGGCCCCAGGGAGGAAGACCCGTCCCGTTCCTGCCGTGACCTTTTCCTCCATCGAGGCAGCCACCCACCAAGGCTGGTGAGACGGGAGTTCCTGCGCTGCCGGAGAAGCTCTCAAGCGTGGGCTCTTAACCCTGCTCGAGGACCTCTCCTGTGTCATGGCCTCAGAGATGGTGGTGGAGCTGGAGGAAGGCGCTCAGCTGCCGCAATAACCGCAGCACGTCTGCACAGAGACATATTTATGTGCTGTAAATATGAAACGGGCTATTCTTTATCCCGAGTAACGTGCGTGTAGCAGTGTGCTCGAGGTGACTCTGTCCTGCTGGCTTTCATCCCTGAGAATGTGGATGGCTTTCTGAGGCAAGTTTACATGTAGTACACTAAATCATCACTGCATCCACTCTAGTAAAAATGCCGATGTCAGTATAAATCCGAAACTAAAGCTCGGAGACGTTTCTGGCACAAGGATGCGATGGCCAGCGGTGGGCTCCGGCACTGCGTTGTGAGGGGGTGGTCCTGCCACGGGACGGAGATGCTCACACGCTGCTGGTCACCTCTTGGCACGTTCCAGCCTGTGGTTCCAGTTTGTGGAGCTCAGGCACCGTGCTAAGCCTGCCAGCAAGGCTTGGGGGTCACTCCTATGTAAAATGTAGCTAGGCCTTCTGTTCTGGTACAGGAGATGTTCCCTTGCAACTGATCAGGGAATGATTTCCCTCCGCTGAACAGCTTGCCATTCACCTGGGACGAGGGGGGCAGAGGGAACACAAGGACTGGCTGTTGGGCTGGTGCTAGGAGACGGCACTGCTTGCGTGATGCAGAGTTTCACCTTGCAGCTGGTAATTAAAATCCAATGGGGTTTAATCACTTCCTGGCTATCTATCTTACGTCTCAGACTGGATATGAAATCAGCTATGAGCAGTCAAGTACCAGGCACTTACCATAACTCTGTCAGATTAGTCAAAACTGATGTTTAAAAAAAATACAAATAAAATCCAAGCAAAACAAGATGTTAGCCATCCAGAAAGATAAAATGCCATTCAAGGTCTGATGTTAAGAGTATTATCTGCTTGGGACATACTGTCCTATTGTGAAACCACGTGAATATTAACAACTTACTCTGAGCATTGGGATAAAGGGGATGCCCTGGTGCTTACTCTTCTTGGTAGCTATTCTTTGTAATCACTTTTTTTTGAAAGTCCTTTTTGTATTGATAACATGGTATTGAGGTACTGCTGCAGTACCTGTGGCAGAGGAGGGGAAAGCAAGGCATGCTCAGCAGTTGTTGACTTTACCTGTAAGCACTCTGAATTTGAACTGGAGAAGGCCATCATAGTCCTGGACACTTTTTGTTTGCTAGCTAACACCTGTTAAGATCCCCATTCAATTTTTCTGGTGGCATGACAGTGACTTTATACCAGTTTAGTTGTCCTTGCTCTGGTATCTGCTCTGGTAGCTGGAGAGCCAGCAAAACCTTCCAGCTTGCTTGTGACTTCTGTTGATTAAAAAGGTTTGTTTGTTTTGGTAACAGTTTTCACTGTAATGGCAGAAGGAACAGAAAAATGCTCTGCTGCTGCTATGAATGAAAAGATCACTCGGTCTGAGGGCATCCTGTAGTGTTGCAGAACGGCCCTCGTTTGGTTGAGCTCAGACAAACTGGGGTTATTGCCTGAGCAAGTGCCTGCAGTGGCCTGGGTGCTTCTCACCTTGATTACCTGGACACGAGTGTAGTACTTAAATGTGCCTGTCTTACAGGATGGGAGATAATCAGATGTATGTTCTTTGTCTTCCAGATAGTAAAGCCATAGTTGATGGAAACTTGAAGTTGATCCTTGGCCTAATATGGACCCTTATCCTCCACTACTCGATTTCCATGCCCGTGTGGGAGGATGAGGGTGATGATGACGCAAAGAAGCAGACCCCTAAGCAGAGGCTGCTGGGCTGGATTCAGAACAAAATTCCTTACTTGCCAATCACAAACTTCAATCAGAACTGGCAGGATGGGAAAGCACTGGGGGCTCTTGTTGACAGCTGTGCTCCAGGTAAGTCCTTTGCTCTGATTGCCAATGTTTTCTTGTTCTTCCTTCCTGCAGCTGCTCTGCTACTCGTAGAAGAGGAGGTTTGTCAAGAAAACTCAAGTCCAAAGAGGCCAGCTGTGGGAAGCAGCACGTTGTAAACAACCTGGCCAAGAGAAATACTGGCCTAAAGCAGAATGAGCAATTGCATTATTGGAGGTGCCGCGTCTAAGTTTTGTATTGGGTACAAGGGACAAAGGCACAAATGCTGGCTCCCAAATGCAAGAAAGACTTGTTCCTATAGCAAGTGCCGACAACCTTTCAACTTCAGGGCGCAGCGGGAGGCTTTGTGTCCTCCTGAAATAGGATTGCACAGTGAGTGCAGAGCAGCCAGAAGCCACATGCTACCTGCAACTTCAGTGTTCAGCAAGTTACGGCTGCGCTGCTTAAGGCGAGCAATGTGATGAAGTGTGAAAAAGGCACGGTTTCCTCACTTTCTTGTAATACAGCCTTGCTAATGCAATCTGGGGTACTACAGCAGGCAGCTGAAATTTGCTTTTTGAAATTTGCTGCAGGAGAACCACCAGAAGTTAAAGGATCCCTGGATGTATTTGTGCTGAATTTAGAGCTGTGTCTTCCACAGCCTAAACTTAAAGCCATGCATTGTGTGGCTGCCTGAAAAGCTATGTCTTTTCTGTTGACAGGCAAGGTGGTGGGAGGCTTTCTGAACTGGCTTTTTAATACTGTGCTGGAAGAGCCTCTGAAGATGCTGGTTGTTGTCTGAGAAGTGTTTCAGTGAGCAGCATGTGCTCGCCGCATTTTGGTTACCAAATGTCCGAATGTCCTTATGGCAGCGTAATACAAGTAGTTGTGGAGTCTGTATGTGGTTTTTTTAGCTAGGGAAGCTTCTGTGTAGATGACGCCTAATGACTGAAACGTACTTGCAGGACTGTGCCCTGACTGGGAGACCTGGGACCCGAACAAACCTGTCGACAACGCTCGTGAGGCCATGCAACAGGCAGACGACTGGCTGGGTGTGCCGCAGGTAAGGCGGTGCGGGAGGCACAGTGGTAAGCTCTGTACTTGCAGCTAGGTTGAACTGAGATTGGGGAAAGCAGGTGAAATTGTGCAGACTCTTCTGAAAGTCACAGTCTACTTAAGGGCAAATTTTAATGAAATGCACTCTTACGTCTCAGAGCTCTAGTTACGAGGTTTTATTTAGGTATCTCTGCTGAAGGTAGCCAGTGTTGCAGCATGTAGGTGGAGCGGGGAAAAAGTGCAAGTTTAGTGATGCCTGCCCTATTAGTCCATGGAGTGAGTTTGTGTTTGCTGCATTGAATTCTGTGGAAGAAAAACTCACTGGATTAGGAAATCACCTGCAAAGATGACTTTTAAACAGAGAACAGTGTATTTGCTGACCAGATTGTTTTCATGCTGATAAAGCTGGACAAAAGTGCTGAAGTCTCTGGGGCTGTTGGAGCAGCTTGTATCTTGGGAACACGAAAAGAAACTGGTCACAGGTCTGGCTTCAGAAGCGTTGCACTTCAGGGCCGTAGCACACAGGGTTATGAATTCGTAATTTTTTCAGTTTCAGTTATCCCCATGCCGATTTTCAGAGTGAGCATGGCTGCAGATGTCTTGGCTTCCTACCGTTTAGCCTGTCAGTGTCCTGAGAACCCCATGATAATCAAAGTGCAAAAAACCCCTACCTCCTAAATCACATCAGGATCATAGTAAGCTTCTTGATTTTCTTGCCATGAGATAAAAAACAAAGCAGTGTGTATCAGAGGGAAATAGATGCAAGAAATCAGATTAGTGTGGGGGAGTTTTGAAATGCAAGAATTTGTGCCGTAGCTCTGTTTCTATGTTGACATGCGGTATCCAAGCACTGATACAATATACTTAATTGCGCTGCCTTTCAGGTTATTACTCCTGAGGAAATTATCCACCCTGATGTGGATGAGCACTCTGTAATGACTTACCTGTCGCAGTTCCCTAAAGCCAAGCTGAAACCAGGAGCTCCTTTAAAACCCAAACTGAATCCAAAGAAAGCAAGAGCTTATGGCAGAGGTAAGGACTCAGTAAGCTTAAGCTGCGCAGAGCATTTAACTCTTCAGAAAGCTGGGTGGGGTTTTTTGCTTATGTTGAACTCCAGACCTACTGTAACAGACTTCAAAGTTTCACTTGTGTACTCTTGGTGTGGTGCCTAGTTTCAGAAATACGTGGATATAGTCCAAAAGACACTCCTAGTTCTAACATGTGAATTCCCCGAGCTCTCTGAACCTGTTCTGCAAGCTGTTGGTCTTGCAGTCCGCAGATGGAAGAAGTAGCATGACACGGGGGCTAAAACGACCTTGGTAGGAAATTTAAGCTAGCAGTATTGCTGCTGATGGTCATTGATATAGCGGTGAATGCTTCTGATGGTAAAGCACTCCTTGAAAGAGAGAAACCTCTTTGCATCTGTGTGCATCTCTGAGCAGGTGCTCCGTAGAGGTGGAGAGTCCAGTTTCCCAGACTGGTGGCAGATGTGTATTAGGGTACACTAATTCTAAATGAGTTATTTGAATGATCAATAGGTGTGAATACTTTGTTTGCACATGCACAAAGGTGGGTTGGTAACTCTTCAAACATTAAATAGTGCCGAGCTTTTATTGTAAATGCTCTATGTCCTAATTGGAATGAGTCATCCCTAATGTTTATGCAATTGTAGATCTACATAGACATTCGTATTCTTAACTTATGTTTTAAACAGATAATTCCTGTAACTTCTGATGTGGTTCTACTCTAGATTGGAATACAATAACAGCTAAATGAATAACAGACTTGTACCTTTAAAGTGCTTGGTATGCACTTTGTTCTCCCTTCTGTCTTGTTTCAGACCTGCAGCCTGCTGCTGGTCCTTCAAGATTTTTAGAATTAGTGGTTTTCAGAATTGTGTGTATAAGAATGTAATGGAAAGAAATGAGACTTTCCTTGGTTTTGTTTTGTTTTTTCTTGGTTGTTTTTTCAACTTGATTTTCTGTTGAAACTTAACCAGTTGAATGGATGGGCATGGATGCTATCTGTGCACTGATGAGCAATTACTGTAGTCAGAAGTGGGTTTAGCACTTTCCCTAATTGGGGTTTGTCCTTTATTGGTGGCTTCCACAGCAAACCACAGTGCATGGACACATTTGTCAGGCTGTGTAAATGACTGATCAACCTGCATCAGTCTGTCAAGTTTGGCTCTAGTCACATTTGTATTCTTTCAAAAATGGAATAATTTTGCTATCTACTTTAATGCATACAGTGCTCTGAAGCCATTGTAAGGAAATGATAATGGGTGAGCAGCTCTTCTTGAAGGACGGATGTTTTCCCATAGTTAATTGCCAAAATGGAATCACTAAATATAAATGACAGCTCTGACTGGTAGCGTATGTCAGGACTGAAAGGTGACTCCAGCAGCAAGGAGCGCTGCCAAACTGGGCAGGGTCTTTTGGGCAATAAATAACAGTTCTTTATGCTTCCAGAAAAAGGTATTATCAAGTGTGAAGTTGGTCAGTCTTAACTTTTTATTATTGTTTTTCCACATACTGCAGTAAGAACCTCTCAACGTGAGTCTTAGGCGTAGCACATCACCCTGGACACTGCTGTGATTTACTCCTAGGGCAGCTGTCTGCAGGCTTGATGTGAAGTGAGTGTATGGAGGTATTATGCAGATCATGACTGACGCACGATGAGTTTAACCATTTAATCATTTAACCAGCCAAAGCAGATCTCTGAGAAGAGGGTGAAATCTAGAAGATTAAACGTAGGCTAAGAAAGTGCTATGACTAATGCTGTCCTGTCTGAAACCATCTTCTGAGGATAAGCTGTCCTCATCTTTGTGCCTGCAGGAGGAGGGATACTCAAATACCATGTCCTAATGCCTATGCAGTGGATTGAAGATATGCAGAGTGAATTTATAGCTGTTTAAACTAGATGATAATCTAGGGGTTAGTTTTGAAAGAATGAATATGTCAATTGTTAACACCTTATCAGAATGCTCAGATTTCCTAGTAAAAACATAATCTTCCTTACATTGCTCTCAGGTTATTGTTTTCTGAAGATAAACAAGTTCAAGAATTCTGTTGTTCACAACCACTTCCTTTATAATCTATCAGACGTTGCACTTTCCACTAATTGTACTATGGAGAAGTAGTGCCCACGGTTTTATGAATAAGCCGAGGAGTAATTCTCTTGGAAGGAAGGCGAATATGTTTGGGCTAGCCTGGAACCAGCAGCTTTGGGAAGTTCTTCCTCCCACCCAGTCTGACACCACCATGACAGGTGTAATGACCTGGGGCTAAGTATAGAGAGATGATGAAACCCTGCTGGTAAATGCATGCTGTAGCAGGCCCTGTGCTAAGGAATAAGGAAACTGATTAAGTTAAATGTAAGTGGCACTGAATTGCAGGGTTTTCATGGTTTGAAGAGGTTCCTGCATGCCATTTGTACAGTGTTCACTGGCAAAAGAGTTTGAGGAGCTTTCGAAGAATGGTAAATCTGAGCAGCTTGTGGATAGTCTCTGAGCTACCTCTTGTGTTTTGTAGCAACAGCTAACGTGCTGCTCTGCATCTGCCTCGCAGGAATTGAGCCTCACGGGAACATGGTGAAGCAGCCTGCCATCTTCACGGTAGACACCATCAGTGCTGGGCAGGGAGATCTGATGGTCTTTATAGAGGATCCAGAAGGAAACAGGGAAGAGGTGTGTATGCTAAATATTTTGTGGAGAAAACATAAAGCTAGTCTGAACACTGAAGTTTTTGCAGTAACCTCCATCTTTCACAAGATAAATAATCTAAAAAGAAATTGCAGAATACCATCTGTCAAAAGTGCAAGCTTTAAGCTTTTCTTCATAATTGCCTTACTGGATGAGCCTGAAAAAATCTTCACTGTCTGCAAATAAGCAACACGAGTCAAATGTCCAGTAGTTGTAGTGCTTTAGCTTGACTGGCCAAGTACATTCTGACGGGCGTTTAGATAACACACAGCACTAAATCACTGTCTGCCCTTACTCATTCTACAAGAATGGCTAAAGCAGCTATTTAGAAGCCATGAATCATTTTGAGTTAAAATGCTGGTTTTAATGTTTATAGAAATTTCTCATCCAAGTGCTCCACTTGATCATGTTACGACATTCCAGAAAAATACAGCTGTACATTGGACTTAATGTCTCCTCAGTTTTGGCCTGCCTTAGCAGAGCAATTTACAGCAAGGGAGGGGGCAGGGGAAAAGCTACCTTTGTTCTCATCTAAAGACAAATCATTCTTCCATATGAGATGGGGAGTTAGCTAGTATACCTGCTTCCACAGAAACATGGCTCTGATGTTGCTGACTGTTCACAGTATCAAGTGCCACCCAGAAAAGTCTTAGACTGGTGTGCGTAGGCACAGCTTGAAGACGGATGTGTTTTCTTTCCTAGGCAAAGATAATGCCATCCAGTGACAAAAACAAGACCTATTCAGTTCAGTATGTGCCAAAGGTTACTGGACCTCACAAGGTAGGGTGTGCATCAAATAACCAGGATTCTCTTGCTAAACGAGCTGCTCTGCTGATTGTTAAAGTGAGCCCACAAGGGCTGCATGTTTACTAATGGTGTAGTAGCCTCTCTGGGCATCCTAAAGGAACAGTAACCTGGTGCGGCCTTAATTCTCCGTCTGGACTATTGGGCCGCCCCCTTTTCAAGCGGGAGGGCGTGCATGTGTTGGGAGAAAGTGTGTGGGTGTTTGAGTGAGACAGGGGTTTGCAGGCAGTGCCACATCTAGCTCTCCTCTCACTTGGGGCTGCTTCTTGCAGCTTCTGAAGCCAGTTTTGTGGGTTGTCACGGAGGTGCAGAGGAAAGTACCGGGTTGTTTCTGTGAGGTGTTTCTTTGCTGATGATGTCTGCCGCAGGGGTTTTGCAGAGAAGGTTCCCCACCCAGCTCTGTCCCCAGGGGCCTGCAGAAGCAGGTTTTTGATGGGTGATGCCATTGCTTGGCACTTGCCCCTATGGCTGGTCCCTACAGCCAGCCTGAAAAGATAGATACAACTATTTGGGTTTTCTGCTGCGTAGTCTCTCTCGCCTCTGAGGCACGCAGGTGCTTGGCCTCATGCTCAGCTGCGTGGCAATGGAGCTGAGCTCTGCCCCTGCCCAGTGGGTTGGAGCTAACACTGTCTTGCCTCCAGGTTTCAGTCCTGTTTGCTGGACAGCACATCTCAAAGAGCCCATTTGAAGTGAATGTTGACAAAGCCCAGGGAGATGCGAGCAAAGTAACAGCGAAGGGACCGGGACTGGAGGCAACAGGAAACATTGCCAACAAGCCTACCTACTTTGACCTCTACACAGCAGGTAAGCAGAACGAATGGGTGCTGAAATCCTGCAGCTTCCTCAGATGTGAGGAGAAGCAAAGTCTTGGAGGAATAAACAACCTCTAACTGAAAAGTGAATGAGTATTTGCAGCCCATCGAGTTCAGCAGTGAAATAATAGTCAGGCTGATCTGGAGGCTTCAGCTGTGTGTGAAACATATGAAGTATTGAGCCGAGCTGGGGCAGGAAGATGCTAAGCATTACCCAGACTTTTGCCGTGAACTTGCCGAATGGCAGCAGGCAAGTTCCTTGCTGGTTTCTTCCCGCTACTCATTTTAAGCAGGGATGTGAAATACCTGCCTCTGAAGGATGAACTGTAAATAAACTGTAAATGCTTAATGTGTTCTGTATTTAGTGTTACAGAAAGAATCTGATCCAGTGCTACTTTGAGTTCACGCTTCACTGACAAACTGGTTTCAGCCTCTCTTCTAATTATTAGAGGGCTACTATCTTCATTAGAACATCTCCATCACGTGGCTTGTTGCCTGCTATTAGGCCAATGCTGTAGCCTAGAGGAGCGAGTCAATAAGATGCTGCAAATGTCAATTCATTTAGAGCAATGCGAAACTACTTGGAATAGTTACTTGAAGTATTTAAACACTGAAATATGCTGAGTATCGTATTTTAAATTGCATTCTACCTGAGGGTGCTTAGAAATAAAATTAAATCTGGTTATGGTGAGGGGAAGTGTTATATTCAGTCTCTAATTGGGTGAGGGAGTGGACTGAATCATGTCAAGACATGTCTGGCCTCTGGAAGTGCCTGGAAAACTGTTTTTGTTGCATGATGAGTTAAATAAAACCTGTAAGGAGCAGGTGTCTGGGCAAAAGTGAATATATATACTCCAGCAGATAAGGATCCTTGTCCAGACCAGGATGCGTGTTGTCTGAGCTCTTAATCTAAACTGCTTCAAAGTGTGAGATAATTGAATTAACTGGTGAGGCTGTGGGCTGGTCTGTGACAGAGCAGTAGCAACAGGGTAACTGGGCTGGATCTGTATCCAGTAAGGTAGTGCTGTTGTGAAACCTTGTGGAGGGGGTGGTGGAGCCCTGCCAGTTTGATGGCTTCATGGAGATGCCACCACGCTGTCTTGTCCCCACCCCGCTTCAACATCCAGTTGCTGTCAGCAGAGGCTGAAAATTCAGGCTGTGTCTAGAGATGATAGCGGAGCACGGCTGGCTGAGCCCAGGTGCTGGCTCTGATCCTGAGCGCAGCGCGCTGCTGTGGGGAAGCCAAGGCTCAGCTCGGCTGGTTTCCTTTGCAGGTGCTGGTGTGGGTGATGTGAACGTGGAAGTGGAGGATCCTCAGGGGAGAAGCCTTGCTGAAGTTGCAATAGAAGACAAAGGCAATCAAGTCTACCGCTGTGTCTACAAACCTGTTCAAGCTGGTCCTCATGTTGTCAAAGTGACTTTTGCCGGGGAGGCAATTCCCAAAACTCCTTGCAGTGTTCTCGTTGGAGAGGGTATGCTTTTTAAAAACGCACCTAAGTGTAGATGGCCGCTTTTCACCTTGGATGTGATCACAGAATATGCTTGACTCTTGCCTTAGGCATTTTCTTTACCTTCCAAAATCTTAGACCTGATTCACTGGGTCACCTGGGTGTTCACCTGGTCAAAACAGTGCTCTCTATCAGTAATAAGGCTGTCGTTGCGAGAGTTTCCTTTCTGCCTAGATCTCTAAACGTTAAACTGCCCTTTGTTTGTTTTTTTTTTTGAAATGTTTTATGCAGCTATGCAGTATCTTGCTATTTTCCACCTTTGTTCCTCAAATGACTATGTTTACAGTTTTCCTCCCTAACTGACACCTAACTTGCTTTCTGTTCCATCCTTACGTGCT
The DNA here is from genome assembly GCA_013399475.1 of Chauna torquata. Classification (NCBI taxonomy): domain Eukaryota; kingdom Metazoa; phylum Chordata; class Aves; order Anseriformes; family Anhimidae; genus Chauna; species Chauna torquata. The sequence goes on along the minus strand of VXAL01016052.1, from coordinate 58,164 downwards.
CCTATGCTTTTAGATCTCTGCTCATCTCTCCTGAGCTACCCTCCATTTGTGGAATTTTGGACTTCACTGCTAATGGCTTCATAGTTGGTAAGAGGTGTGCAGGATGCTCTGTCATGTTTGCTTTTCGTAAGCTTCTAGCCTGCAGCTTGTCCCAGCCAAAAGGGTTTTTGTTTTTCTTGGGGCTGGGGAGGAAAGTTGCTAGCAAACTGAAACGGTATGTGACCCAGTCAGTGAAACTTGCTTAACCACAAACAGCCTGACTCAGTTTTGTAAAGGCTCTGCGAGGCTTTCCCACTCCAAGGTAGGCTTGCTCATGTATGCTCCCACCAAGTTCTCAGAGCTAGCAGATGGCATGCAATCTTTGCTTGTACCGTCCAGTGTAGGACGTGGAGTGATGTGGCTGCTGCAGGGGTGAGGGTAAAAGTTTTAAGCTATTGAAACACATCAGAACCTAATGAGCAGCTTGGCAGACTTGTGCTCCTGCTGTAAGCACGGCATATTTTGGGGAAACGCATGTTGGGATTAAACTACTGGGAAGCTGTGATTTCTAAGTCTTTTCAAACCCTCTAGGTCTCTGAAATTGAAGACCACCTGATAGCTGGGATTGTGTAACGAGAATTGTTCATAAGTGCACATTAACTTGTTTATGTAGCAACTCTGCAGGCCTGGATAAGCACTTGAGTAAAGGTGTCAAGCATAAGCTTAAGCTCAGGCATATGTAACCTTCTGCCCCTACCCATGACTGCTTCGGTCTGTGGAGGACTTTATGGCTCTGCTTCTGTAGGTGTGAACTGCAACAAGCAGGGGTTGATGTGACATCTCTTAAAGAAGCACGTGCAGAACTTGGCTCTGGTAGTAGCTGCTGTTCCAGTTCGGTGCTTCTGAAGGAACAGCACGATAATATTGTTCACTAGGGCTTATCTGCAAAGGAGAACTTCACCCCATACCACAGTGTGCCTCTAAACATGAAAGGCATCAAGAAGATTGTGCCTAGTACAGTGGATATCTGGGTGTGATAGCCATGTAAAAGTTTCCTACTGATTACTGGCGTCCAATTGGAAAGCAATATGGCTTCAGAGTTTGTTTTACTTCTAATATGGCTCTTGTAGGGGTTCAGCGTCGTCTGCCTGTACTGAAAGCTACTGTCCAAAAGCTGAGGGACATGGACAATGGCGAGGCAGACTTGTGTTTTCCTTACTGCTGTAACATTAAGGCTTGTGCTGAAAGCTCAGCTGTGGTTGCCCTGAGTCAACATTTAACTAAAGGTTGTTCCAAGCTGGCTAGGCTGCGTGTGTTTTGAGAATCAAAGACTGCATTGATGTCTGAAATTCCCTTGCAGCCTGCAATCCGAATGCTTGTCGTGCCACTGGTAGAGGCCTGCAACCCAAAGGCGTCCGCATTAGGGAAACAGCTGACTTCAAGGTTGATACGAGAGCAGCGGGCAGCGGAGACCTCGGAGTGACTGTAAAAGGACCAAGTATGTGTGGGGGGGATGAACTTGTCGGGGGGATATGTTCTGGAGAAGGGGGCAAAGCAGAGATGGCGAGAAGGAAGAGCAGTGAGGAGATGGTGGCCTACTGGAACTGATGGGACTTGTATCACCACAGCGTAACTGAGAAAATCCATGCCACTGTCTGTCGTGGCCTCCAGGCTTTATGGGTTCGCACTGCATCTTTGTCTGATCTGTGGGAGCAAGTCATGCTCCAGGGTCTCTGGCAAGGTAGAAATCCTGCTCTCATAAAGCTTGGAATGCCTTAGAGAGCATCCTGGCTGCACTGGGTGCTCGGTACATGAGCAGGGAAGGAGGGTCGAGGGAACCTACAGGCTGGCATGGAGACCTTCTGCCAGGATCTGGCCCCAGGTCCTTCACTCTGTCCTGAGCTCAGGACCACAGCACAACATTGCAGTGGGTGCACTGGTGGCTGCTGGCTTGTGCTGTGGAGTCCTGGGGCTGCCCAGCAGTGGTGGCTGTGCTGCTGCTCTCCATCCCCTGTGCCTGGGCTTGGGGAATGGCTTTGTTTGTGTTGTATTTTGAGTCAGTCACCTCCCCCCAGGCTGGGGCTGTATTAAAAGGTGCATTGTATTGCCTTCACCTCCTCCAGTCCAGCCACACAGCGTCCTGACTGTGTGGCTTAATGTGGTTACAGCGGGGGGGGGTGTGTGTGTGTGTGTGTGTGAACAGCAGACGTAGCGATGTAAATTTTAGTGTATTAGGCTTTTCTCCCTAGATTCTTCATCTTGAAGAAAATGAGAAGTAGGCATTCCCTGCATACTTGTGGTTGCAAAGTCTGACAAATGTTAAGCTTTTTTGTTTTAACATATGACATGCATCATACTGCAGACTAAGAAAATAAAACACAAGGGAACCTATTAAGTCTGGTAACTTAAAATACTTTCTGCTGTATTTCTTCTGGAAGTGTTTGCTGTCTTTGTCCTAGAGGGCAACTAGAGCTAACTTCCCTTATAACCTGACCTTTTTTTTTTTTTTTCCTCTGGTGGAAGAAATTTACTCTTGCAAGCTAAAATAAATACTAGAAAACATGAACTTGCCTGAGTAATTGACGGCAGGATGGAAGCTGTTAACTTTAATGCTGAACTGATCTTTCAACAGAGGGCTTGGAGGAGCTTGTGAAACAAAAAGGCTTTATGGATGGTGTATATGCATTTGAATATTATCCAGTTACCCCAGGGAAATACATTGTCACGATTACATGGGGTGGACACAACATCCCAAAAAGGTGAGTTAGAAGTAGCTTTGTTTGAGGTTTTTGTGCCCTTCAGCAGGCTGTGTAGTTGGCAGGCTTTTAAAGCAAAGTTGACCTTTGAAGAAGCTCTGTGGGGGACAAAGTTAGTAGCCAGCAGTTGCTTTGACAGTTTATCTGCAGCCTGCTTTAGGGCCGCAGAGGCTTTGGGAAAGCTTTGAAAGGGTGATTTGCATTGGTCTTGCTAAACCCAAAATGATGAATACAAAAAAAAAAAAAACCAAAACAAACCCACAACCTTGGTGGCTCATGCAGCTTGGACTTCACTGTGAATTTTTGAAGGGATCTGTTATCTTAGTGTCAGGGACTACAGCCAGCAGTGCAAACCAAATATTTGACACTCGGGATCTGTGCAAGGTGTAAGCGCATGATACGTTAGATGACCTCTCTGCTAGAAAGACACTCAGCTGGGCACTGTGCCACCACAAGATAGCATCTGTTAATTTGGGAAATCTAGTGTAAAGCCTAATTAAAATGCCTGGGGAAAAAACATGTATGCTGTATGTGTCCTTGTTTCTAATTGTATGCTTTTCTTTTCTCTTGTAGCCCCTTTGAGGTTCACGTAGGTCATGAAGCAGGTCCTCAGAAAGTACGAGCCTGGGGGCCAGGACTGCATGAAGGGATTGTGGGCAAATCGGCTGACTTTGTGGTAGAGTCCATTGGCACAGAAGTTGGCTCTCTTGGTAAGTTACTTTACTTAGTTTGCCTGAAATACTTAAATATTGCAATGCTAGTAACAAACTCATGAGAAACTCTAGCTTTCCCAGCAGTAAAACAAACAAAACCCAACAAAAACAAACAAACAAAAACAGATCCATAAGATGTTCTGGTCTAAACACAAATTTATGTATCAGAGTATCAGGGCAGAAGTCTGTATTGAGGGCAAGTCCTAGAGACAGGAGCATGCTTGTGATGGGGAGTATTTTCTGTGGTTTTGTGGGATGAGATACAGAAGGAAACGATGGATTATTGCCCATGCTGCTGAAGAAGGGAGATAGCAAGCATCAGGCATGGTTATGGCTAATAAAAAGCAGTCTGGGGAAGCAGTGTTAGATTAGCAGCCAACTCAAACCTATTGCGCAGCTGGTAAATAAGTGTTTCTTTTTCAGGCTTTGCAATAGAAGGTCCTTCTCAGGCTAAAATTGAGTGTGACGACAAGAATGATGGCTCGTGTGATGTGAAGTATTGGCCTAAAGAGCCTGGTGAATATGCTGTGCACATCATGTGCGATGATGAAGACATAAAAGACAGCCCTTACATGGCCTTCATCCGACCAGCTTCAGGAGACTTCAACCCGGATAAGGTAGCATATAAGAACTCACTGTGGTGTAACACGTCTTTGATAAAACTATTAGAGGTGTTTCTAAAGGCTTCTGGTAACACACTTGACTCTTAAGCTGTCTCTACTTAAAGCTCTGAATTTGTCATGCTCCAGCCAGATATTACTCATTGTTCTCTAATAACACTGCTGTGGTTTCGATTTAATATAATGGCAACTTGCTGAATTAGTCAAAATTCTCAACTTTCACACTAGCCTCTACTTGTATCCCATGCTTCATGAGTTTTGTGGGAAGGGAAGGTCTGTAGCCATAAATCGCTTAATTTTGCTTATTTCTTGATTGCAAGCTAAGACTCTTGGTTTTGTTTTCAGGTGAAGGCTTATGGTCCAGGCTTGGAGAGAACTGGCTGTATAGTGAACAATCCTGCTGAGTTCACAGTTGAAACCAAGGACGCTGGGAAAGCGCCTCTGAAGATGTACGCGCAGGTAAAAAGCCACAGGCAGCTAGGTGAAACTCCAGAAAAGGGCTTTAATACCATTGAGAAAAGTACCTTAGGTATTTCTACTCAATTATGCGCCACTTCATTCTGAGCATGTGTAATTCTTTTTCAGCTCTGTGCTTTGATCTGTATAATGTAGTCAGGCAAATCTAACTCAGGACAAGGTGACTTCTCCCTTGGGTATGAGACACATGGCTTTATTTCCACGCTGGGAGCCTCCTCAAAAAGGCAGGCTGTAATTTTCTGGACTTGTTGTTCAAAAGCACCCAAAGTATCTTTGAGCCTGTGAATCTCAGGTGAACTTGTTAAAATATGTGTTGTGAGATGGTGTTAGAAATGTGCAGTTTAGATGAGGAAGACTTACAGGAGTGTAATCTGTGTGTTTCTTCGGTGTTTCTGAGCTGCAGTTCTGAGGAAAAAACATTTTGGAACAGTCTTAGGATGTTCAAATTATACAAATATTTTTGAAGTACCTGAACCTTCTGCTTGTACTCCCTGCTCTTTAGGATGGAGAAGGAAACCCTATTGATATCCAGATGAAGAGCAAACCTGATGGCGTGTTTGCCTGTTCCTACGTGCCAGTTAAGCCAATCAAACATACAATTTCTGTTGTATGGGGAGGAGCCAACGTGCCCAATAGCCCATTTAGGGTAAGTACAGAGGTGGATATTGCTGGTTCTATCCAGGTAGGACATTGGTGCTCAAGACTACTTGTCATTACAACTAGGATGATAAAACTCTTCTGTGAACTTGAAGGAAGTGTACCCTTCTGCTGTCTTTTGTAGGAATCTTTCCACCTGAAAGAGCTTTCTGCTTTTACAGGCTCACATGCTGGAGGTCTTGTATCAGTCCAGCTGCAGCCCAGGGGAGTTAGGGCAGTTCGTTCTTACTTTGGTACTATTTTCATGTAGTCTCTACCCAAGCAGTGTTCCTTCTTGACTGCGATCTTGAGCTTGACTCAGATGTGTGGTTCTAACCCTTGTGAATCCATACAGGTCCTGATAGGTCAGGGGAGTCATCCTCAGAAAGTGAAGGTGTTTGGACCTGGTGTGGAGAGAACTGGCCTGAAAGCGAGCGAGCCGACCCACTTCACTGTTGACTGCACAGATGCAGGAGAAGGTAAAGGCAGACTGGGTTATTACTGTGGTATCAGAACTTCAGGTCATGCATGGGCGGGAATTATGTTCTGTTTCCTGATGTTGGTTTTCCTTTTTTTAAAAGGAAAAACCTTTGGAAACAGAATATTAAAATGAGTTTTGATATGATCTGTTTCATCAGTTAATGTGGTGACTTGAGCAAGTACTGGAAATCAGAATGTGCTGGCTATTTGGCTAGCGATGTCTGTACCATCTGGTGAAAAACTTCCATTTCCTTTTCCTAGGTGATGTCAGTGTTGGAATTAAGTGTGATGCTCGTGTGGTTAGCGATGAGGAAGAAGACATAGATTTCGACATTATCCACAATGCTAATGATACGTTCACAGTGAAGTATGCACCACCTGCCGCTGGGCGCTACACTATTAAAGTGCTTTTTGCAGGAGAGGTTTGTAATCTTCATTTTATAGCCTGATATTTCCAGAGTCTGTTTATCTGTTCTCTGGTCACACAGCACCTGCCACTCCACAGCTGACTGTGGCAGCGTGCAGATGGCTCCTTTCACTTCAGCTCACGTGCGCTATGTCTAGTCACTGTTTTCAAAACTCTTATTTGTGTACATTCAAGTACTGGAAAGGGTGGGTTGGCTGGAGACTATGAAGTTCAAGCATGTAATGTGTTGGGTTGGCAAAGTGAGTGTGATGTCAGTCGTGGCTTACCTACTGGGCCTAGAGGCAAGGCAAAACTATTTTCTAAATGGTAGAAAACCTAACTTACTCTCCAAAGAATGTGGGAATAAAAATAAGTTCTTAAAGAAAAGAGTGGGAGAGGCCCCTGCAAACAGTCCAGCTGTTAGCTATGTCCTAGACTTTGCGTGCTGCTACTCAGTAAGGCAGAGCATTTAAGTGAGGTGAAACTTTACTTAAGGTGTTTCTGGAGTTAACAGCTTTATGATGCTTCTGCTTTAATTTTATCTGTCTGGTTTGGGTAGTGAAGAGTGACCTGGTTATGTTTAGAGCTGCATTTCTATTGCAGGAAATTCCTGCCAGCCCTTTCAGAGTTAAAGTGGACCCCTCACATGATGCCAGCAAAGTGAAAGCTGAAGGACCCGGGCTGAGCAAAACTGGTGAGACCTAGGTTGAGATGGCATGGCCGATGTTGGACTGAGTGGCTGCTGTGCGGTAGCCACTGCCTGGCTGGGCACTGCTGGGATTCAGCAGCGCAGTGCTGGATACAGTTGGTTGGGGTGGCAAGCAATTGGAAATGTCTCTGTTCCCTTGGCTTTTTGCTTGAGCAGGATTTATAGGTACCGAATGCTTCTTGGGAAGAGTTGCTGTGTGCGAGCTCTGCATAAATTAGAATTAACGTTTTTCTTCAGGCTTGGAAAATGGCAAGCCAACGCACTTCACCGTGTTCACCAAGGGAGCTGGAAAAGCGCCGCTGGATGTCCAGTTCAGCAGCCCTGTGCCGGGAGAGGCGGTGACAGATCTGGATATCATTGACAACTATGACTATTCCCACACTGTTCGGTACACTCCAATACAGCAGGTAGCTCTGGCTCTCCTATAGGAGTACAAAAGGGAATGGCTTATGTTGCTGTAGTGCCGCAACCTCCCTCCCTGGTGCCTATGCACAAGGGAATTTGCGGTTAAAACCTGCCAGGGTGTCCTGTTCCCCTAACAGAAAGCCTGTGTGACAGTGGGGATTGGAAACCCGTGGTACAGATTTCTGGTTTAGTTATTGGTAGCTTGTCACTGTTTTCTCTTCTGGGACCATGTGAGATATTGAAGCAGGAGCACGCAGCTCATGTTGTCCTTCCACACTGGTGATATCTATTTGCTACCTTATCAGTTGAAAAGGAAAGGTGGCGATCCATCCTGGGGTCTGAAATGCAGCCAGCTGCTGCACAGCTGGCCTGGGCTGCTGCTGCCTGCAACGCCGGGGCTGCGGTGTGCCAGTTCAGCGAGACACTGCTATGGTGCAAACCAGAATGTGGTGAAAAAGCACAGCATTTGGGTGACGGTGTTGCCACTCCCAAGTAGAAAAGTGAAGGAACTGGTGTTGAGCAGGGAAGCTGGGCTGCAGATTAAATGTGTCAAAGTATTTGCCTGTATTTGAGGTTTGCCCTTGGGTTGGAAAAAATTTCAGTCTAACTGATTTTGGTTCAGACAGATGCTTCCTAGCAACACCATTAAAGAGCAGAGAAGTGGAAGCTGCTAGTAACTAGAAGTGTTTTTCCTTATGCTGTGCTTGCATGTTTGTAAAGGGATGTTAAACTCCAGAATGCATAACTCTGAGGTGTTTCTGAAGACATAGGCACTGAAGTGATGAGATGAAAGTGTTTTGCTGTCCTGAGCAAACAAGTGAGCTACTTGGTCACCTGTACTAACTTCTTTGAACGTAGCAGTATAAAAATGGACTGACAGGGAGGACTGCAGCATTACTTACCTGATAATGCTGGATTAGCATTCTTGGATGCACCATAGAGCTAGCATTTGTTTTTGGATAAAGCAGTTGCACGATCTCAGGATGTGGTTGGTGTGTCTGTTTGGAGAAGCTTTTGCTTGTTCAGTCAGGGTTGGTATGCAGAAGGGAGCAAAGTAACCCGAACTCTGCGGGTATGTGTTGTGAGCAGAAATGCGAAAAGCAGAGGTGAGACAAGCCAGACACTGAAACCAAGTATCCTCTGTATGGGTTGTCCTTAGGGTTACTGCATCTCGTTGCCAGAATTGGAGACCCTCTGGCGCATTGCCTCTATGGGAGGAATAGTTTCATTAGTGAAAGAGTTTGGATTTTATTAAGCCATGGGCAGACCTGGCAGCCTGTTGCATCTTTCCTAGGTATATAAGAACAGAGCTTCAACTGCTAGGCTGTGGCATTCAGATGCTGTAGGTATAGCTCTGCGGCCCTGTGGGGAGCATCTCAGCTGGTGGCATTTGAACGGTGGAGCAGCACAAGTTCCCTGGCTGTAGAGTGTGTGTAAATGGCTGTGTGTGTGTGTGTGCAGAAACGGGCATCTGAGGGAGCACCCGGGGTCATGGAGAAGCTGTGGACCTGTAGGAGATACTCACAGGGCAGGGGTGGCAGGAAAACAGTGGTTAGAAAGAGGTGAAATTAGACTGAGTGGTAATTACTAGCCTTGCATTCCCTCCAGGCTGCAAGTGAGTCGATCATTCCTGAACCCTGCCTTCCTAGGGCTCACCAGCGAGAGCTTACCTAAGAGCAGGGCGATGAGGCTCAGTACACTTCAGAGCGGTGGGAGGACTGGCTAGGTAGTTAAATTCTTGAGGGACGGCGTCAGCAGCAGAGGAACCTTGGTTTAATGCTATTTACTCGCCTTATCTCTCTCACTTGTGGTGTTGCTACAGCTACCCGTGTGTGTGTTTTCTAAAAACAACTAAGAATAATCATGGAAGCTATGCACTAGCTTGTGTGAAACATCCATGATTATTTCACTTGGGAGCTGAACCGGCCAAGAACGAAAAGTAAGCAAACAGTGAGTATAGCGAAAATATGGACTGTGGTAGAAGAGAATAAAAGGAGCACACATCTTGGGCTGGAACTTGCCATGGCTGTGTGGTATTTCAGCCAAAATACACAAGAGCATTAATCTTTCTGACTTGTACAGCTTAAAGCCCTGGTATTTGAAATGCTGTAATAATACGGCCCCTTTGCAGGCTGGGCCCTGGCCTGGCCGCGGTGCGGCGGGGTGGGATACCTGGTCTGCAGCGCCGGGACGCTCGTCCGGCTGCCGGGGCGGAGCGCCGGGAGCCAGCCTGCACCGCGTCCTTGTCAGGCCCTCTGAGTGCAGCCTAATTAAGGCTTGGAAAGAATGGTCTTTCTGTCTCTTCCTGCTTTAACTAAAAACCATTTAATGCTTTCAAGGGGTGCAGTGGGATGAGAGGTTGGGAGTACGTAAACCAGCAAGTTTGGCTGTGGTCAGCCAAAATGGATTAGGTGAAATGATTCTATACTGCTCGAATATTAGTGCATCTGTATGAAGTGAGGCACTAAGCTAACTCATAAATTCTCCAACTAGGGTCCAATGAAGGTTTCAGTGACTTATGGTGGCGATCCGATCCCTAGAAGCCCTTTCACTGTGGGAGTTGCTGCTCCGCTAGACCTGAGCAAAGTTAAAGTCAATGGACTCGAAAACAGTAAGTACACGTGGGCTTGGAAGCCCCACAGCCTACCTCTGAAGTGTCTCCTAGGTCCGTGCAACAGCCAACACATTCTGCTGGAACATGAGTGGGCAAAACAAGCTTTTCTTTAACTTGCTGTAATCAGGGAATAAACCAGCCTCATGGAACTTCATAGCATTACTACTCTGACTTAGCTGGTCCTCTGGAGGACTGAATTTCAATGTAGGTTGTTGTATTTTTTGTTGTTGTTGTTTTGTTTTGTTTTTTTGTTTTCCTTCCAAAGATTACTTAGCAATGTGGGCAAAGTGTGTACTGGGTTTAGTCCCTTGTGGTGAACAGGGCTGGACCCTTCATCAGACCAAGAACCTTCTGATGAAATCTGGTTTTCTTTGGGCTGGATCACTGTTCAAATGTATGTAACTGCTACAGTGTGGAATTTCATTCATACAGTCTCATTTTCTGAAAGCAGAACAACTTAGGGCTGTGAAATGTTGTTGTGTTCCTGAAATGAGCCTCTATGATACTGTTAGGCCATGCCTTACAGCCTTGTTTAGCACTATAGCTTTGTAGCTTCCAATTAACCGAGGCACTTTGTTATTTTTTATTTTGTTTTGTTGTTGTTTTTTGTAGTTTTGTCTGTTTGTTTGTTTTGGTTTGTTTTTTTGCATGTAGAGGGATGTAGTAGACCGAGCAGGGCTCTGCCAGTCCTTGCACCCTCAATGATATGTGCATTAGAGTTTTCTTGGAGCATTGTCAAACATTGAGTACTTAATGTAGTAACATGGATTTTGTCTTTTTTCAGGAGTGGAAGTAGGGAAGGATCAGGAATTTGTAATTGACACCAAAGGAGCTGGTGGACAAGGTAAACTGGATGTTAATATTTCCAGTCCTGCAAGGAAAGCTGTACCATGTCTGGTGGAGCAAGTTCCTGGTAAGGAGTGCAGTACGGCAAAATACATCCCAAGAGAAGAAGGACTGTACATGGTCGATGTGAGTTACGATGGCAATCCGATCCCAGGGAGCCCCTATACTGTGGAGGCCACTCTACCTCCGGATCCCTCCAAGGTAAGTGAATGGTTAATGGCTGTAACAACAGCTAATAACTGAAAACTGAATTGTGTGCTGTTGTATGAGGCTTGGCTTGGTTTTGGCCAAACTAGTCCCTGGAACATCCTTTCTCAGAGCGCTGAGTTGTTTCTCTTGCAGACTCCATGACTCATGGAGGTCATCCTTAAAGTGCTTTTTGGAAACATTTTGAACTAATTGAGAATACTGCAGGCATCTTGCACAGTGTGGCACATGAAATAATTGCTCCTAATTTAGTAGAAGTTGGCTTCATGACTGTGTCAAATGTATTGAGATGCTTCTTTCGAAGGAAGTATATTTCAAGGAAAACTTGTGTACAACCATCCACTATTCAGCATGTCTACCTTGTATAGTCAGTGGCTGAATAAAAACAACTGTGGCAAGAGTATGAATATCCTTGTCTAAAAATTTGTTTGGAGGAAAGAGATACCAACTTTACAGTAAAGCTGGGAGGAGTGGCAGAGGAGACTGTGTGTGTTTTTAAGAGCTTGTTAGTCAAGCCCCACATATAAACAATCTCTCTAGGCAGTCTGTGCTGGCAATAGCATGAAAAAGTAAGTTTAGCTCAACTGCATATTCTCTTCTAGGTAAAAGCGCATGGGCCCGGTCTTCGAGGGGGCCTTGTTGGAAAACCAGCCCAATTCACCATAGATACCAAAGGGGCAGGAACTGGAGGTTTGGGTTTGACAGTAGAAGGCCCATGTGAAGCTAAGATTGAATGCTCGGACAACGGCGATGGAACCTGCTCCGTCTCCTATCTGCCTACGAAACCTGGAGAGTATTTCGTAAACATCCTCTTCGAAGAGGTTCACATTCCTGGGTCACCTTTTAAAGCAGACATAGAAATGCCATTTGATGTCTCTAAAGTCATTGCCACAGGCCCAGGTCTTGAACGTGGCAAAGTAGGTGAGGCAGGGCTGCTGAATGTGGACTGTACGGAAGCCGGTCCTGGTGACTTGCGGGTGGACATGGTGTCGGATACTGGTTCGAAAGCCGAAGTCCACATTGACGATAACAAAGACGGGACCTATGCTGTGACATATGTGCCGCTCTCGGCTGGCATGTACACAATCAAGATGAGATACGGAGGAGAGCCAGTGCCTAAATTCCCTGCCCGGGTCAAAGTGGAGCCAGCAGTGGACACCAGCAGAGTTAAAGTGTTTGGGCCAGGAGTGGAAGGGAAAGGTGAGAATAACCCAGCTCTTGTTATCAGAGTTTGTAGGACTTACGGTCCTTTACCCTGCACAGAGTGTTCTGAGCAATGCAAGTTGTAACAGCTTTGCGTGTTTCCATGGTGACCCTCGAAGGGGATGTTTCATCATGTTCCCAAAGGAGTTGTTTATCATGCTGGTTCAGTAAACGTTTTGTCGTTTAAAATGCATGCTGTTCTTGAAGTGACTCTTCAAAATGTTGTCCTGCAGATGTCTTCCGAGAAGCTACAACTGAGTTCACTGTGGATGCTCGACCTCTAACAAAAGCTGGTGGTGACCACATCAGGACACAGATCACAAGCCCATCTGGCTCCCCCACAGACTGTCATATCCAAGACAATGCGGATGGAACGTATGCAGTAGAGTACACGCCATTTGAAAAGGGTAACCTCTATTGTTTTTCTTGTCTTTTTTTTTCACTTGAGAGGGGAAAACAAACAGCAAACAGCTCCTCTGACACTTTCGTTTGGCAAACTGCTGAAGTCTGCCTGTAACTTGGCATTTCAGCAGGATTTTTGCCAGTGGAGGAGCTAATTCTGTGGGAAGTGTCTATTTTAACTTGAAGAAGAAGTGACTTATGGTAACTTAGCTTCAGAAGAACAGTGCATAAATGGCATCTCAGTTACGAAACACTAGTAAAGTCTTGTGAAATGCAGGAAGGAAGGTCTTATCCATCTGCTGACATCTAAGTCTATGGGATCTCGTAGAAGTGATGTGATTAGAATATTTAGGGAATTTAGTACGTGTTTTCCTCCTCTAACAGGTCCACACACAGTCAGCGTAACTTACGATGGTGTGCCTGTGCCAAACAGTCCCTTCAGAGTGAATGTGACAGAGGGCTGCCATCCGTCACGTGTAAAGGCACAGGGACCTGGACTCAAAGAAGCTTTCACAAATCAGCCAAATGCCTTTTCAGTTGTGACCAGGTAACTAGGCCAACTTGATCTTTCAAGAATATCGGAGGGAGGGAGGGAGGAAGGAATGTAGTGGGCTGTGCAATGCAAGATGCTAAATCCAGTACAAATATTTATAAAAGGGCCAAACTATGTCCTCCTGATTAATGTGTATGCTACCTCATGGGTTACTGAACACTCTGCTCTGCAGAGATTGTGAGCTGATAATGGTTGAGGATAAAATTCTGGGAAAATGTGAGTGAGGTTATGCTGAACTGCTTTGCATTCCAGAGCACACTAAAGGCTGGACTTCAGAAGTCAGGTTGTTGCATTTCCAGAAAGGATAAAAATGCAGCATGAGTGCTATGAAGCTGCTACTACGAACGGGTAATTCTAACAATGTGCGTTTCTCTTTTGCAGAGGGGCAGGAATTGGTGGCCTAGGAATAACTGTTGAGGGACCTTCGGAATCTAAAATTAGCTGCAAAGATAACAAGGATGGGAGCTGCAGCGCCGAGTATGTTCCTTATGTTCCAGGAGACTACGATGTCAACATCACATATGGGGGAGAGCATGTTCCTGGTAAGAGCTCTTGCTCAGCGGCTTTCAGAAGAGGGAGGGTGTTGAGCTGAGGACTCGGTGCCTTTGCTTTGTCTCACTCTTGCTGGGGGGTGTTGAGGTTTTGACATTCTGCTTTTCCTGGGAGTGCAGGCAGAAACTGTAGCACCTGGCTGAGGCGAGCAGAAGAGCATGTCCAGATGGGTGGGATAAGGAAAGGAACACTAGCCTTGACAAACAACAGATACAGCCCATACTGGTTGTGTTGGGGTGGGGGGAGGGACATGAATTAAGTGGTGCATAACTCGTTAGGTTAAGAAAATAGCCCTTTAGCTTATGGATGCCTTCAAGACTGTTCTGCAGTAAGATGGTCTAATGGGGATTGTATTAAGCCTATGTTGTCATGAGGATCAACAATGTATTAAGTGTATATTGTCACGGGGATTATATGAAAAGCGGTAAGTTTTGGTCACTGCAGAAAGAGTAGTGACTGTTTCCAAAAAACAAACTGATCTGTGCGTGTATTTGCACTGGATGTTAAGCTGAAGTGAAGTAGGTTTAAGCAGAGTTCCAGGTACATCTGGTAGCCAGCAGTTTACAATTAAAAGAAGGATATTTTGCTTGAAATCAATAATTAATGCTCCTAAACACCAGGCGCATTTTGCTGCGATGTGTGCTTACATGCTGTCATACAGCATATATCTAGGTATTCTTTCCCAGACATTCAGAAGGAGCTGGTTCTTTCCTGTCGGCACCGTTTTATTTATCAGCATACTGAAATTGGTAAAATATGAAGAAAGCAAGTGCCTGTGTGAAGCTTTGTTTGTGCTTCTAGCTTGTTTCATGCATTTCTTCTCAGATGTGCAAAGCAGGTAAATCACAACTGAATTGTTACTCTGTGATCAGAGCAGAAGCAGATTGCTGTGTGAGGGCTAAAACTTGGGATATAGCTGACAGTTTGGGTTCAGCAGTCTGCAGCACTCAGCGTGGCTGCTTGCAGGTGCAATCTACCAGTCCTTCATACATTCCCTTTTAAAAGTGTTATTTCTACAGTTAGTTATATACTGCAACCTCTCATTTTGATCAGTTGCCTGTAGGTCAGAAGCTTTATCCTGTGTTGATTTTAGTGCATAGCATTGGTTGAGCTGGTGCTGTCTTTGATAGTAATTTATCTTGTTTGGGTACCACGGAAGTGCCCGAGGTATTAAAATGGCTCAGTCCACAAAGCCAGAGCCAACCGTTTTCATGCATCTGGGCGTTTTACTGTAACTGTTAAATCTGTTGTTTAACATTTGCTGCCTTAACTTCCAGGTAGTCCTTTCAAGGTTCCTGTGAAGGATGTTGTGGACCCCAGCAAGGTGAAGATTGCAGGACCAGGTCTGGGAACAGCTGTTCGAGCCAAAATCCCGCAGTCCTTTACTGTAGACACCAGCAAGGCAGGAGTAGCACCCCTGGAGGTGGTGGTTGCAGGACCCAGAGGTAAGAACCGAAGTACTCCATCTGGCTGTGCCCACCTCTGCGTTTCAGTGGGTAATGCGTTCCTGGCCATGCTTGCAAGGGTGGTGATGCCACTTGAAGGAGCATTTCCCTCGGTTCCTATTCCTCTGGCGTGTGCATCTTGAGAGCTGATCCACGTGTATTGCTGTAAGAGGAGAACTGCATTCTGGGTAGTGCTGCTTTGGGCAGTGACTTTAGGTGGCTTTATCCTAATCTTCAGAGTTTGGAGAAGTGTCATGTAAGCATCACTGGTGAACAAGCATGGCTTAGATTTAGGCATAAAACCCGTAAATCCAAAGTCTCACAACAGCGTTCCAGCTGAGCCTGGGCTGGCTGGCATAGCGCAGCATCTCACGTAGAACGAGCGGCCCCTTGGCCGGGGCAGCCGCCGCTCACCAGGCACGCAGCAGAGCTTGGTTAGTGAGGGCACTGGTCAGGCCAGCGCAAGACCATTGCTGCAGCCTTGCTCTTCTGTGGAACATCATCACCAAAAAGATCCCCAAAGCCCAGCAGTGAAATAAGACTGTCCCTCCCTGGGGCACAACTGAGGGACAACTTTAAGCCCTACTGGAATAGTAGCAAGAGGTTGTGTACAGTTTGCCCCTGCTGAACTGCTTAGGTGCCTCTAGGTGACACCTTGGTAGGAGGGGAGAGCCAGGTCACCCTGATACAAGTGCCCTGCAGGTAACAGCTCTTTAATTTTAGCGGATGAGACGGATTCCCAGGGATGGCGCTCTCCATTGAGAATGATTTCGAATTTTCTTAAAGGTGATCCAAAAGGTGACACTGCAACAGGTTTGAACTCACTGACTACTAGCAACTTTGGCTCTCAGAAATCTAACTGGCAACAGCAAGAATCATCTGGAGGAGGGAGCGGGAACAAACTGTGCTGCTTTTAAGGCTTTGCATGACAGCTATACGTTTCTTTTGCACTTGCTATACTGCTAATCCTTCCTGTGTTTTCAAGCCAACTTGTAATTGTAGACTGTTTTGTGTGTTGATCTGAACTGATATGTCACATAATCTGCTGTAAATTTAGCTTAATGCAAATTGAAATAGTTGATCCTGCTTTCTTAGGTCTTTGGCAGCTTGCAGGGTTCTCCTGTCTAGGCAGTGAGCCTGCCTTTCCGAATACCTGATTGTGAAAGACTCAAATTGGTGAATGCTATGCACTAGCTGGCTTTAGGGCTCAACTCTGTGCAGTGAATCCCAGTAACAGTATGTAATCTTGTAAATGGCAGTTCAGGCATTTATAACCGTTGTCCACTTTCGTTCTGGGAAGATCTTTGGTGTATTTTGAGCAATCACTTTTGACCAGGACTGTACAGAAAGGCTGATTTCTCTCCAGTATTTTCATGCTAGCTTTCATTTACAGTGAGAAGATGGGAGCACAGAGAGCAGTGGATGACAAATCTATCTTAAGTTAACGGCTCTTGAGTACAAAATAAGGGAAACTGATCAGTGATCCGTGCGCACTGCCTTCATTCAGAAAAAACTGAAATTTAGCTTGTTGCAAGCTGTAAATAAGCAGAGCATCTTGGAGCTTCATGCAGCAAATGACTGATGAGGAATTGGGTTTTAATAGCACAACTGAGAAAATTGTCTGTTGCTTTTTTAGGAATTGTGGAGCCTGTTAATATAGTAGACAATGGAGATGGCACCCACACAGTGGTGTACACCCCTACACAGGAGGGACCGTATATGATCTCTGTCAAATATGCTGATGAAGACATTCCTCGCAGGTAAGATGGTGAGGATGAACTTAGATAAAATGAAGAGTTCATGACCTGATTGTGCTCAGCTTGTCTGCCCAAGCCTGTAGGTTTCCTGAGGGTGTTCATCCCACCCTGCTTAAAGGGTGGGTTAAAGCTCTGCTTTAACCTTCCATTTCCATTCCTAACGGTTACCAGGAGAGCCATACCTACTCCTCAGGCCAGTAACCAGAACAGTGTGCCTTGGGCTCAGGTGCTGCAGAGACTCCGGGATGTGCGTATGCCCTAGCAGCTCAAAGGCTCCACAGGGTGTCAGATCTCCTCTTGAGTTAGCATCATCCTGTATCAGCCTTCGAGGGAAGGGAAAACTCTGTCCCAGTGATAGGCTGGGCATGGCTAAAGGTTCAAATGAAGCTGTGTTGTGGTTTAACCCGGCAGGCAGCTACACACCACACAGCTGTTCGCTCACTCCACCCCCCCC
>VXAL01016052.1:0-40604 GCA_013399475.1 Chauna torquata | reverse complement strand
CCAAAACCATGACAAGCTGGTAGTGGTGTCAATGCCTGTTGTGTTGTCCACCTGTACTGTGTAGTGTGTACTGCAACAACAATCAGCCTTGACTTGAGGGGAGTGGGCAATAACGGGTTTCTCTTTAAGTCCCTTCAAGGTGAAGGTGCTTCCGACGTATGATGCTAGTAAGGTGACGGCAAGTGGACCAGGTCTCAGTTCCTATGGCATACCAGCCAGCCTCCCTGTGGAGTTTGCTGTGGATGCTAAAGATGCCGGGCAGGGACTTCTCGCTGTACAGATAACTGTGAGTAATTGCAAAACCGCTCAGGAGTTAAAACAATTTGTTTCTAGGTGGGATTGAGTGGCTCCTGTATGAAGTGTGCGCAACTGTACTCTGACATGTCCAGTGTCCTGGAGACTGGACTGCTGGCTGGGCCTTAAGCTCCATGTTTGTGAAGCTCATGAGGCTGCTTCTATAAAACTTCTGTCTTACTCATCACCCATACTCTATTTGGCTCGTAATTAACCTTACACTCTGCAAATGCCCAAAATGAGATAAATACAGCTTCTTAAAAGATTACAGAAATGCTGGAATTTGAAATGGAGACAGCCTTCTATCAGTTCAGCAAGGCCACGATATAACATCCACACTGAGCTTTATGTGATAAAAATAACAAACAAGTTTCCCTCAAGGTTGCTCAAAGTTGTAAGCTGCTTCAGGAGATACTACAGGAGTGTTTTTGTTTGACTTGGTTATTGCTTTTCCTGAAGTTTCTGATGCTTGGACTCTGCGGCCTCAGCGAAAATGTCTCTGTTTAGTGGGCCATAAAGCACGTTTCTCAGCCCTGGCATGCCGAGGTCATGGCATGGCTGGTTCTACTTGCCGTTCTGCATTCTTGCTCCCATGCTGCCCTGTCTGCTCAGGTGCTGCAAAACAATTGACTTTATTCTGGAATGCAAGTGTGCCCTTAAAGGATCCCAAATACTTATCAGAGCTCCCAGCATGGTCGTGGCTTTGAAGATCAAGTTCCACAAGCCCTGCGTGGTGGGAATGCGATTGTTTGCTGCAGCTTCTGGTTCTGGGCTCTTCAATGTCAAATGTATTGCAGGCCTCTCTGAAAGGAGCACGGTCTTTCACACTGTACCTGAAATCTCAAGTCCTTTGCAGCTTATCCTGTACCCCAGGCAATATGATTTTATGACTTACAATTTTAAGTCATAAATTATAAAATGATGTCAACGTGCAGTTCTGTGCGTGAGCAGGCATGGAAGCCTTTCTGAAGAGCTTCATGCTTTGCAGCTGTTGATTTGCACTGAAAGCTGGGAGTAGCTCTGTCAGAAACATTTTGCACAGTGCTGATCTTGGTTTTAGATAAGAAGGCTTGATGCTGAAGCTCAGATCTATGTTGTTTGTGCATCTCTTTGATTCTTCCGTTCAGTACAGAAATGGTAGTTGAAGGGACTACATAGACCTGCTTTTGACTGTAGACCTTGCGGCATCTCAGGAGCTGGGTGCCTCATTGAGGAAGTCTGACAGCAGACTCCAGTAATGCTTCCACCTGACCTCAAACCTTTCAGGGAGCAGCTGGCCAGAGCAATGCAGTGCTTTATCAGGACAGAGGTGCCTGGTCTGACTCCCGATCTGTACACTGGGGACCTGGGAAGTGTTCTTCATTTTCAGCAGCTATATGACAACAAAGCCTAGAACTTTTTGCAGTTAATGCAAAGTTAATTAAAATGGCTTGCCGCATCTCATAAACATTTTGGTATCAAGCAAAGGGTAGCTGCTGATAGCACTGATTGTTTTTACAGTGGTCTGACACCTTGGATCTAATTGTCTATTCCTAGTACTTCAGTTCTGAGCTTCAATTCTGAACCCATTTGAGACCATCTAAATATGGTTGTGAACAGGTTTGCTGTCCTGCTGAAGGAAATTATAACTAACTTCTTAGTGCCTAAATCTTCTGCTTTGTTTTCCTCAGGACCAAGAGGGCAAGCCCAAGAGAGTGGACATTCATGACAACAAGGATGGCACTTACGCAGTGACCTACGTCCCTGACAAAACGGGCCGCTATACAATTGGTGTGAAGTATGGTGGAGATGATATCCCGTCCTCTCCCTACCGTATCCGGGCATCTCCAGCGGGAGATGCCAGCAAGTGTCTGGCCACAGGTGCGTGCTAGGTCCTATCTGTAGCTGTTGTTTGTACTTGGTGTAAAGCTGCCTTCAGAGGGTGGTACAGCTGATGTAGCAGGCTGCATGTGCTCCCTGTGCACTGTCTTAATGAGTGTTAATTCTGAAAAAGTGCTAATTTGAGGGAAAAAAAGCACGAGGGATCTGAATCTAGAGACTTGTGTGTTCTGGCTGCTCTTACGAGAGAGATTTTCATAAAGATAAAGAACCCTCCACCCCATGGGTGAGCAGGAATCTTTTGCAGTCTTCAAAATTTCTGGGGTGTTGTTATAAACAGCCAGATGTGATTGTAGTTTGATGCTTATTTTGGCCTAGATAAATCCTGTTGAGAATTGCAGTGAGGTTGATTTTAAAAATAACACACCTGTGTGTGTTCACTGCATTCATGCTCTTTACACTGCTAGCATTGCAAGAAGCTTTTCATTCTGAGCAAGAGCAGAATTCATGCTGTGGATGTAAGTACCTGGCTGTGTACTTCAAGATTACCAAATCCTGTTCAGGCTGGGTATTATTAGTAGTGTTTTCTGCTGCTTTTCTGTCTGGTCGAAATTGGCTAGGGTATGGACAGACTTTTGGAAGGGGAGTGGAAGGAGAGATCTTCGAGATAAGATGTTACTACAACTAAAAAATCAGTGCCTTAAGAATCAGTGCCTTGGTAGAGGGGAGGGATTCCAAATTTGTTGTTGCTGGAGCACATTTACTGCTTCAGCCCTTACCTAGTCTCAGACCGGGTGGTCATCATGTTGCTTTGGGCTGGCCTCCACAGCAGCCTGCAACCTCCCAGCCAGCTGGAGGCTGTGGGAAGGAGCAGAAGGGGGTAGGAACTAGTTACAGCAACATCACTGAGCATTAAATCCTGTGATTTACAAATAAATTGGGCAAGACCAAATTGAACAGGGAAACTTAATCTGTGGTTGTAGACCCGTGAGAGTGTCTGGGCATTGTACTGACTTGAATTGTGCGGTGAGAGCGTACCCAGTGCCAGGCCAGCAGCTGGCTGCTTTCAAGCCTGTTTAAACCAGAAATATATTCCTGGCACAATGGAAAAAACAGCATGGCAGGTATCCCCTTTGCTACAAAATTTGTTTAAAAGAGGCCTTAATGGCTGAATCTGATACTGTTCCAAGTAACTTGAGTCGCTAACTATTCAAAATAACAGTAATGGCAATTCCTCTCAGATGCCAGTTTAAATTTCCCATTTCCAAGAAGTGTCTTTGACACTCAGCTGCAAAGCTGAAATGCGATCGCTATAGGAGTAGATGCTGGAATACTCTACAGGTATTAAAATGGCAGGTTTGTTGTCGTTTGGAAACCAGCCATTTACCCAGTAACAAGCGGTGGTCAAAAGCAGGAGTATCAAGTACGCACTGCAAATAAGAGTTAATAGCTCTCATTTAAACAGAGTGCTCTTCAGGCTGGATCTGCTCAATTTGGGCATTTTTTCATGATTTTTTTGGACGCGTGGCAAAGCAGTTGAAAATCATTTGCTGTTAACGTAAGAGGAAGCGTGGCCATGACTGCTACTGTGCCCTTTTATAGGCTACGGTGGCGCGGATGTTTACACAGGGAGTTTGGTGTTAAAGCAGTGATAGCTAAGTCACTGGCCAGGGCAGTAAAAGATAGAGCCTTTGGCTTTGCATAAAGGAGTGTGACGATAAGAGCGTGCGTTAAGGCGCTGCTTTCTTCAGACTTTGCTTTTCTCTATTCTTATCCAGCCTCTCTGAATGGAGAGGAGGAGGAAGGCGGGTGGTGAGCTCTTGCATGCCTCCAGCCTCGCCTGTGCTGGCCAGCGCTGCGAACGTCCCTTGCCATACGTCTGCTCCCCCAGCAACTTCTATGGGGCTGTGGTGCTGGGCTCCCGGCCCAGGAAGGCTGCCCTCTGGACGTTTTCTTTAACAAAACTTGCCTTGTAGGTCCTGGAATTGCATCCACTGTGAAGACTGGTGAGGAGGTTGGTTTTGTGGTAGATGCCAAATCAGCAGGGAAGGGAAAAGTGACGTGCACCGTCCTGACGCCAGATGGGACAGAAGCTGAGGCAGATGTTGTTGAAAATGAGGACGGGACTTACGATATCTTCTACACTGCTGCCAAACCAGGAACCTATGTGATTTATGTCCGCTTTGGTGGGGTGGACATTCCCAACAGTCCTTTCACTGTTATGGTAAGCCAACTCTGCTCCAAAAATACCTCCCACTCGGATTCCTGCTTCCAGATTTTATTTAGTGATAGGTTAACTCTGTGTGTGTGTGTGTGTGTGTGTGTGTGTGTGTGTGTGTGAGTAAATTTTTTTTAAGGCATTTATTAGACTAGCAGGAGCTAATGAGTCCTTGTTACTCGCAGAGCTTATTTTGAGCAGGCAATACAGTTAGGTGAAGAGGGATAGAAACCATCAGAGGATGAAGGCTTGGCTGCTCTGAACAAAATATTTAATTTCCTGACCATGTAGTTACTTTTCTAAATGATGTAAGGGTGGTTGTAATCAGCTTTTAAGACTAATTATTTCAGCTCTTGTCAGATATGGTGCTCTGACTTGTCTGTCTTTCACTCCATAATGTTGACCCCAACATAAGAAACGGTGTGCTGACAGATCCCAGGGAAGCAGGCTGTTAGCTCACACTTAAAAATGATTTGCAAATGCTAGGTGAAGTGTTATGGTCAAATCCTCCTCCGTCCTGCATACAATATTTCAGCACATTTAGGTTTAAAAAGCAAACAAAAACCCCATGTGCTGTTGGGAGCAAACTTGGTGCCTCAGAGGGCTCACAGAAGCCCTTTGAGCAAAACTTGGAAACAAAATGCGGAAGAGTAGCAGGAGACTGTTCTGTGCACACCCTGATCTTTCATCAGATGTGAGCCTGAAAGCCAGGCTGGGTTTTGGGGCTGAGCACAGCTTAGTGGAAATGCAGGGTGACGTTGCTGTGAGGTAGAGCAGAGCTCCTTCTCGTCAGGAGGAGATGGTGGAGCTGCATGCGTGGGTTTTGGCCCGAACGCCTGTTGCTGCTCCAGGCTGGGGAGAAGGGAATGTGCAGCCGTCCTCTTGGCATGTCTGGTGGGAAGGGATCCCAGCTGTGAATCAAGAGGAGCATTGCAGCTATTGCTGAGCATGGACTGGGTTGTTCACAGAAGTGCTTGTCTCTCAGGTCTAAACCTCTCACTTCCCTCCCCATGCCAGTCCCATATGAAAGCAGCTCTGAAACTCAGTTTCACCCATGCGTAGGCGCTGCATTCCAGCTTCCCTCCCAAGCTCCCAAAAACTGCTTTGTCCCTTTGCTGTGCCGCTGTTGGCGTTCCCCCCATGTCTCTCCCCGGTGGGGACGGGTGGTTTTGCAGCCGCCCTGGCTGGAGGTAGCTGTGGTGGTGGGACTGTCAGGAGGGGCGGTGGTGGGAGGAGGGCGTTCAGAAGCTGGCAGGTGCCGTGTTTTTGTCTTGAAACGTGGGAATTGCTCAGCACTGGAATAACACCTAACCTGCTTTTACCACCAACCAGGCTGTAGATGCAGATGATGCTGCCGTGCAGTCGCAGGAGACAGTGGGTGCACCGCCCCCCGGATTCCGTCCTTGGGTACACAATTTTTACATTTTCTGTTGTTTTCGCCCATCTGTGTTCCATTTCAGATGACAGCCTGCTTCTTGGGACTGCTTGATTCTTTCTGGTCATTGTATTCATTCTTTCTGTTTGACCAATTGTTCTTGGGATCCAGACCTGTTGTTTCCATGCTGCTTGAAGGGAATCTCCAAGTAAACTCTCAATAACACCTTAAACATGAAGAGGATCACTACACCTACAGCTCCTACTTCTGCAGTGTCTACTGTTGGCAAAAGCAACCTGACCGCATTGCTCTGTTTTCCCAGTAAAATAGCACCGTGTCTTGAGTCCAGAGTTGCATTGTGAAACTTGTTTCTTTTGTCAATTTTGTGTTGCAATCACTCTACCACATTCAAATCACTTTCTCTTCCAGGCCTTAAGCAACTAAATCCTTTCAGATGGAGCCACTCTGGGTCTTGTGTGCGCTACGTTGTCTCCCACGCTCTTGTGTTCCGTTTTGACCTCACTTTTTTCCAGCATGCCTCCCATCTGCACCATGTTTGATTTGCTCTGCTCTGTGATGTGGTGGTGTTATGGAGGAAAGCTTGACTGGATGCTGCTCTAGTTGGGCCAGTCCAGTGGCTGGCTGACTGCCGTAATCACTGCGCCCTGTCCTGCTTCTGCTCACGGTGGAGCTGCTCGGAGCTGAGCTAGCTTGTGCCTACCTTCATCTTTGACGTGACCAATCCTTTTGCTTCCTGCAGGTCACAGAAGAAGCTTATGTACCGGTTGGAGACATGAATGGCATGGGATTCAGGCCCTTTGATATGGTTATCCCCTTTGCTGTAAGGAAAGGAGAAATAACAGGTACCCAAAGGATGCAGAGTCTCTTGGGGAGGTTTTGCTCTTTGTTAGCGTGTTTATCCATTTGCCACCAACTGTCTGTGTGGTCTAGACAATAGCATGTGGAGGAGAATTGTATCATACCAGTAACTTATTGCTTAATTTCACATCAAGTGGCACCCGCTGAAGGTTAAGTAGAGTACACCCCTGTGACAGTTTGAGTTAAAGGAGGGAATTCTTGGTGCGGCCATGGCCCTTGGTGCTAGGCTGTGAACTACTACACTGCAGCATCTGCTGCTGCTTTTTACCCTCCAGAGCAGCTATATACGTCCTTGATTATCTTCATTTACGTTTTGTGCAGATGCTGCAAAAAATTCTAGTCTTTAATCTCTGTCACGTCCCTTCTGCAAAGCAGTCGACCATTCTTCTGCATGAAGCATCTCCTGGCAGCAGCCCAGTCGCACTAAGCTCCTGCATGCGTGGGCTGGGGGCCCTCTTGCTCTCTAGCTCAGCAGTCCCACCCTGAGCCCTGATCTTTTCCTGCTGAAGGGATTCTTGATCTTAGGGAGGGAGTGCCTTGTGTTGAAGTATATCAGTGCCTTTCCTGGGGCTTGCCATGGAAGTTTCAGTGGCTGAAGCAAACAGCTCTGCCTGTGGAGTTTGTAAGGTCACAGGACTGTTTGCCAGATGTCTACCACTGTGTTGTATTCATGTAGCTTAAGTAGAAAACATGTCTGTTTAGTGTTCCCATTAGTCTCCTATTTGTGCCTGTGGGTAAGTAATTTAACAATTTAAAATGCTTGTTTAAAATGGCTAGACAATTCTTTGTGGGTGGGAGAGGGGAAGCAGGCAGTTTCTCCTTGTGCAACTCACATGGTGGCTCTTTGTAGGTGAAGTACACATGCCCTCTGGAAAGACCGATACGCCAGATATTGTGGATAACAAGGACGGCACGGTAACAGTGAGATATGCTCCTACTGAAGTCGGATTGCATGAAATGCACATTAAATATATGGGAAAGCACATCCCAGGTGAGTCTGATAAGGCAGATGGCACACAGATCTGAGTCAAGTGTCCTGCTGACGCATCGTTTCCCTGTTGAGGTTTCTATAGCTTACTTGTGTGCACTGCAGTAAAAGCTGCCTAGGACATCTTGCTGTTCAGCAGCAGTTCAGCTGCAAGCAGTCCAAAGAGAAACTAAAGCAAAGGAGTAAGTACAGGCATATGTGAGCTTCCATTGTGGTTTGATAGTACCAGCCAGGCTTAAAATGGATTTTGGTTTTGGAAGCTAGCTTTTGTGGCATTTTATTATGAAGAAGAAACATACAATTTTCTAACTACCACTTTTTTCAGGTTGAAATTTACTGCCTTGGTGCTCAACAAAACGAATAGTTACAGTACATGTTTATCCTTAAAACTGCATTGGCATAAAAGCTACGATCTGTGGGGAGGACTAAGTGGTTAAAAGACTATAGTTACTCTTTCCATCTCATTGCAATAAAATAAAACACGCATGCATGCTATGCTGTAATCTTTCTTTCTTCCTGGCTGCTTCTTAACAAAGAGAAACCACTGCCTTTCAATCCCTTTTTCTTCTCTTCTTTTGTCCCTACTTTACCAGCTCCCGCAGCTCCACAGCCGGCGCTCTGCCTCGCCTGGCAGCTCGCGCTGCCCTGTGGTTCTGCAGGCATGTCGGCCGCGTGGGGGAAGAGGGGCAGCTCTGTGGCAGGGTGTGCAGACATGGGACAAAATACCGTCAGCCCTGCCTGAACTGGGCTGCTGGTTCTGCTGGTACATGAAAACACAGGATGACTTTGTTTGAAACTGGGAGCTCACATAATGTGATGCTCAGTATCTTCCGTACTGTGTATGGATATAGCACCTCTGTAAGTGCCAAACTGCCTGACGTATCGGCGCAGTAAGAGCACGTTGTCCTGTGCCCGGCCAGAAGGATGATGTCCCGCAGTGCTGCTTTCTTGAAGGCTATCATGAATCAAGCTTGCTTCTGTCTCAGCTGCAAAATCTAGCTTTGGACTTGAGAGCTATCTGTGCCCTTTTCTGAAACTATTATTGGCGGTTGGTAACAGTACTCTTTGTTTTTGTGCACCAGCTTTACTAATCTGAGGCTGGCAAATGTGTTTCTGGATACCCTTCAAATTTGCTGGTTCAGGTTCATTGAGTCAGGCAATGTTCTGTGCTCATTCCTAATTCTGACCTACCAAAATTCAGGATTGGTATCTGAACTGAAAGACTACTTCTTTGAGTCATGTTCTGATTTACTGTGCTAAATACAAACTTGTGATGAGTAAGACCCTTTACTTCATTTAAGCTTATCTGTGGTAACTGGAGTAGTACTTACTTTGTCATGACTAAATGTGGAACAAATTGTGGAGAGGTATCTTTTGAAGATAAGAGGGAGGCTTATTCACTTTAAAGCATGCTAGAGTTGTGTAAAGGTTCTTCAAATACCAAATAATGAGAGTGGCATTGAAGAATGTGGGTCTGAATAAGACTAAGAGTCCATTGGATCAGAGCAGCTTGATGCCTGTTTCATTCTTGTAGTCAAGGCCACTCGTTCTTAAAAGTGCTTCTTGTTTTTTTTTCTTCAGAGAGCCCTCTGCAGTTTTATGTGAACTATCCAAACAGTGGCAGTGTGTCTGCTTATGGGCCTGGCCTCATTTATGGGGTTGCCAATAAGCCAGCAACCTTTACCATTGTCACGGAAGATGCAGGAGAGGGTAAGTCTGTTCATTAAACCCATCCATCCTACTCTAAACTGGAGACTTCTAAGAAGTGTAATGTTAATTAATTTCACTTAATTAATTTGAAGCATGATCTGCATTCATTTGTCCAAATATGAATCTCTGGTATGATGCAAATAGTGACTTGTGCAAATATAATGCAAAATGGCCTTCATCAAGCTGTACCTTCTGCGTAAAAACTGTTTTATTACTTCTTCCTGAGAGCTGTAGTACAGCTTGGGTGTAGTGCAGGGTGCAAATGATTCACTTGATTAAAAATAAGCTGAAGGCAGCTTAGATCTGGTGGATAACAACAGTGATTCTAGATCCAGTAAAGTAAATCTAACAGACTGAATAGAGTTGTGGCCTTGGTGGATTAGCCTGAACTCTATTTGCTGCTCTCCTTGGAAAAGGTGAATCTGAGCTGCATTTCCAGTACCAAATATTGGATCTTCCTCTTTAAAAGTCCTTGGTCCTGGTGCGCACAAAGATTTACAGAAGTGCTGTTTTCCTTGTTTCTTAGGTGGACTGGACTTGGCTATTGAAGGACCTTCAAAAGCAGAGATCAGCTGCATCGATAACAAAGATGGAACATGCACAGTCACATACCTGCCTACTCTACCTGGGAACTACAGCATACTGGTCAAGTACAATGACAAGCACATCCCGGGCAGTCCGTTCACAGCCAAGATTACAGGTATAAAGCTTAGACTTCTGGAAGCACTTCAGAATGAAAGTTAACCTCTAATGGCATGGGGGGCCTGGTATGTGGCAGGCATGTGAAGTCCTCCAGCCTGTTCTGCATTTAACCTCCCAATATTTTTGGACTCATTTCTCTTTATTTCCACAGATGATAACAGAAGACGGTCCCAGGTTAAGCTTGGTTCTGCTGCTGACTTTTTATTGGACATCACTGAGACTGATCTCAGCCTCCTAACAGCCAGCATTAAAGCCCCATCAGGTCGTGATGAGCCTTGTCTTCTGAAGAGGCTGCCCAATAACCACATTGGTAAGCTCTGATAGTCTTCATCTGAGGGCAGCGTAGTAGCCTCTACTCCAGTTTTCTTTGCTGTGTAAAATGACTTAATTCTTCTCTGCGTTTTCCCAAAGGAGTGTTGTCAAATCAAAAGCTTGACATTGTTTGGTAAAGTTGGTGAAACACAGAAGGGTCTGAAGACTGACAGCATTTTTTGTTAGCATTCCAGGCTGTGAATAAAGTGCTGTTTGTCAACAGATATGAATGGTTTTGTGGTCCATTTGAGAACACTTCAACCTGTGTAAAGAGTGTTCTTTCAGTATTTCATTTCTTGGTATGAATAAGGCTTTTTAATCAAGTGTAACATGCATAAAAAGTGAGTAAGTTTGTCACATTTCTCTGCTTTGTAGGTATCTCATTCATTCCACGGGAAGTAGGTGAACATCTGGTTAGCATCAAGAAAAATGGGAGCCACGTACCAAACAGCCCTGTAACAATCATGGTGGTCCAGTCTGAGATAGGAGATGCCAGACGAGCAAGAGTTTTTGGACGTGGTTTGGTAGAAGGACGAACCTTTGAAATGTGTGACTTCATTGTAGACACAAGAGATGCAGGTTAGTTCCATTGCAAAGGGACTGTGAGTTGCTGTGAGAGGCACTCTCTAAAGGACACCATTGTCTTCCTCGGTGAGGGATCACCATGTCACAAGCTGGAAAGCAGCAGATCTGTTTGTAATGCAGAGAGCGCATTAAGCATGCACTGTTGTTCTCTGTCCTATTAGCTCTAGGCAATGCTAATAACTTCTAAAATGCTTTGCATTATCTTGGCTAATGTCTTCCTCTACAGCCAACAGGGACTGTCACTGAGGCACTGACAAAAGCTTTTCTTTCATTTGATGGTGCTGGTTCTAAATTCGTTGTGTACAGCAAGAAGGAAGTGAGGAAGATACTGTTAGTCTGATGCGGAGCCTTGACCACAGTCTTTGCAGCTAACATTTCAATGTTAATAAAATAAAAGGGATACGGTCAGAGTGCTTTAGGAGCTGAATGCATGCTGTGCATTTGTTAAATATGATCTGACCCGTTAGGACTACAAAAATATTATTAAGACATCATGCAACTCCTGCATACCCATTCTGAAACAAGCTGGCTACTGACTAGCTACTTCTTTGGGTTTATACTATTTTATGTCAAATTTATAATATCATTATGGAAATGTGAGGTTAACTTAACTGTATTGTAGGTTACGGTGGGATCTCACTGGCAGTTGAAGGACCTAGCAAGGTAGATATCCAGACTGAAGACCTGGAAGATGGAACTTGCAAAGTGTCTTATTTTCCAACTGTACCTGGCGTGTACATTGTGTCCACTAAATTTGCAGATGAACATATTCCAGGTAAGCGGGAGTGTTTGGCACCTTTGTTTACTGCAGCAAAGATCTTACCTAGCTGGCCAGCACACTGCAACTGTGTGTGGGCTGTGTGATCTGGTGCAGACCATAAGTCCCAAAGATGTCTTATCAGTACCCTCCAAGCACACATCCAAAACTGTTCTAGTTACATGGCTGTATTTCACTTGGACTTAAGTGTAAACTGGCTGTAAAACTTCCACTGGGATATAATGCAAGTTAGAGGCAGCTTTCACTCCTCCCCTTTATGCAGTGAGTAGTGAGCAGAGGAGGAATGACTTGCTGTGGTACTTGCAGGCAGCCCATTTACTGTGAAGATAAGTGGTGAGGGAAGAGTTAAGGAGAGCATCACACGAACAAGACGGGCTCCCTCTGTTGCAACAGTTGGAAGCATATGTGATCTGAACCTTAAAATTCCAGGTAAGCAACTTCCTTTTCCCCGTAACAATAACTCACACTTGGATAGTGTTAGGTGTACCTGAAGCAATGGAAATAGGGACTTCAGTGTTAAGTCATCCTCATGTTAAGACAGTTTAGGGAAGAAACACTGGTAGCGTGGTCTGTATGAACTGTTAAAAATAAGCATAACCGTGATCGATGTATGGAGTAGTATATACCAGGGAGGCCTTAATCTGTTCTGTGTACAGCAAACTGGAGAATGGGCTGCACAGCTCAGCCTGGTTTTAAGATCGTCATGTTGGCTGTTAAGTGTTTGTACTGCTGCCTGGTAGATGTGAATCACAGGCCA
This sequence comes from Chauna torquata, assembly GCA_013399475.1. Taxonomy (NCBI): domain Eukaryota; kingdom Metazoa; phylum Chordata; class Aves; order Anseriformes; family Anhimidae; genus Chauna; species Chauna torquata. Next base: position 28,188 of record VXAL01016052.1, on the reverse strand, counting down.
GTATCAGCTGGCTGCACTTATCCAGCCTTTTCATCTGACTGCATAGCACCTGGTGAGCTGTAACTGGTGGGGCTTGCTGCTCAGCAGCATGCGTCTAGCAGAGGGTACAACCTAGCACCTACATGTCTGTCATCTGCGCTGTGAAATCACCTGAACTCAGTTTCGGCTTCAAAAAACAAAGTACCCAACCCCTTTATCACTCTCTCTTCTGTATTTTGTATTCTCTTCTTAGAAATTGACTGTGGGGACATGACAGCCAAGGTAACTAGTCCATCTGGAAGAAACTTTGATGCAGAAATAGTAGAAGCTGACAAAAACACCTATTGCGTCCGCTTTGTGCCGCAAGAAATGGGAGTCCACACTGTGGATGTCAAATACAGAGGGCAGCCCGTGCCAGGCAGCCCCTTCCAGTTCACTGTGGGACCGCTTGGTGAGGGAGGAGCCCATAAAGTGAGAGCTGGAGGTCCAGGGCTGGAGCGTGGAGAGACAGGCATCCCAGGTGAGTCTACTGCTCTCAGGCTCCAGCACCCACCATGCACGGTCTGCAGTGCAGTGCTTTGGTTTCTGTTGGGCCCTGTGATAGCCTCTCTTCTGAGAGCCTGAGCAGAGCTCAGTGTAATGCCACATGGTTGTCCCAGGCACGGGGGGTGGTCAGTGGAGAAACACATACGAAGAAATAATACTGCTGCACCATGCAGATGGAGAAATGTACAGTCTGGAAACCTATGTTTAGGAAACTGCTCTCAGAATGAGCCTGAAGTTGTAAGGTGTACTATACCAGGCTGATAGGCTAATTCAAGGCTAATAGAAGCCTCTTGGAAAAACTGCTAAGCGTTATCACCCAGGATCATGGTATGACATACCGTTTCTCATACACGTAAGTATGGGATGCTGCCCAGTCTGTTAGAAAGAAGCTGAAACCCAGCTGCAGCAAACTTACAGTTGTGTACGCTCTTGTGTGTTTCAACAGCTGAGTTCAGCATATGGACACGGGAAGCTGGAGCTGGAGGACTGTCTATTGCTGTAGAAGGTCCAAGTAAAGCAGAAATTGCCTTTGAAGACCATAAAGATGGATCTTGTGGTGTATCATACATAGTTCAAGAGCCAGGTACACACCAAGACCAAAATGTGCTAAAATAAAACTGAATGCTACTTCTGAAGAAACTAAGGAAACTCACTGCATCTTTTCTCCCCACAGGCAATTATGAGGTGTCCATAAAGTTCAATGATGAGCACATTCCTGAAAGCCCCTACCTGGTTCCCATCATCGCCCCGTCTGATGATGCTCGCAGGCTCACTGTCACTAGCCTTCAGGTGAGACATAAGGAAACATCTCCACAACTTGCCACAGAGACTGATTTCGTCCTTGTTCTCTGAGACCAAAATGGTTGTTCTTTCTTCTTAGGAATAACCTTGCCTTGGTTGGTGCTTGGTTTCAAGTTTGCCTTGCAGACAGAGAGGTTTTTGACAGCTAGCCCTGTGGTAACTTGGGCCAGTAGAGTTGGCCCAGCTCTAGCTAGCTGGGATTTGAAGGCAGAAGGCTAAAATAAGTGTATTGCAGGTGGTAACATTTGAGAATTAAAAAGAAGAGGCTCTAGAAGCAGCAGTGGAGGAGCTAAAACTTGCATTTCCCCCTAGTTCGCTAGGGGAGGCCCAGTCGGAACTGAAGGACGAAAACAAACAAGCAGTGATCGTGCTGATAACTGAGTTGCTGTGTCAGCACGTGGGCTGAGAAGCTGCATCTCTGCAAGTGAGACAGCGTAGACCTGCTTGGTTGGGACATTACTGCAGCCCTGTTTGAGCATTGGTATGGGCAGATGGACGGGACCCTGCGGTGAAGTCATGGCATGAATTCGCTCTGGCTGACGTCACGAAACCACACAGTCACAGCTCAGATAATTCATGAATGGTAGCAAATCTGTAGGAGTGAATTCCAGCTTTGTAGTTGGTCTGGGTTCATCTGTTAACCTTACCTTTATTTTTGTGTGTGTGGTTACATGCGTTAAAGTACAAGTAACATTAAAGGCCTAGCTTAAACCTCCAAAGCCAGAAACTTGGAAATGAGACTGAGAATGTTTGTCTAAATATGCTGTACCTCAGTCCTCATTGAGTGGCAGTAAGCAATTAGTACTTCATTTGAAGCTTTTTTTGATGTGCCTGTACTGGACTTTGCCTGGGCTCCTACACCTTCACTTTGTAAATGAATCGTAACAACCTGTTCCAATAGTGTCTCTTCTACCAATGAGTTACAAGGGCGTTAATTAGTCACTGTGGTATTGATGTTTCTCTTGTGTTTCATTTAAAGACTCTTTGACAGGAATACTCACTTCATTTAAGTCCTGGAGAGGCAGATAAAGCTGAGTATTCTGGAAAGGAGCTCAGTGTGCAGCATCACTCTCTACTAAACCTGCATCAGGGGATTTGCTTTGTATATTGTACCTCAATTCTACTCAGTTGCATTTATTTACCTCTCCAGGATTTAGTTGAAAATGAAATCAGGTAAAGTATGTTCAGCATAAAATATTACTTCTAATGGCCACACGAGCTTTGCTCTAGCTGCGACGAGCAGTGCTGCACGGATGCTGAGCTGAGTCGCGTTCCAGCAAGCAGAGTTGCACAGTGCCGATGGTCTGACAGCACAGCAACATCTGGTTTCATGCTTTAAATTACTTTCTCATTTTAAGACATCTTGTGGTGGCGTTCTAAATGTAGCCTCTTGTGGCAAATATAAACATGCCTATTACTCTTTCAGACAGCTGGATTATCAGAGGCTTTTCCCCTGAATGAATCTGGAATGAATGAACGGGCTGAAAATGGAGCTATCGCTTAAACATCCTTTAAATCAAGTGCCTGAGTACCTCAGTGATACTGTGTGACTGGTCTTGTAAACCTGCCTCTGCCTGATTTGGCAAAGTGTCGTCTGGCTTCCAGAATTGGTCTGTTACTATCAAAAAAAATCAACTTAGTGAATGTGGGTGACTTAAATCAGTCACTCCGTAAAAGTGAAAAACCTGATTTGAGAGTTAATGTAAGTCACAACGCTGTCTTTTGTTGAAATCTGAAAAATTGTGCAAAAGTGGTTATTTCCCTGCCACAAATCTGAAACAAAAGTTTAAATCTGGTAATCTAACTGTTGCATTCTCAGGAGTCTGGATTAAAAGTTAATCAGCCGGCATCCTTTGCTATAAGGCTGAACGGGGCAAAGGGCAAGATTGATGCTAAAGTCCACAGCCCTTCCGGAGCTGTAGAAGAGTGCCATGTGTCTGAGCTGGAGCCAGGTGAGAACGGCTTTACGTTTATCAAAACACACTGGGTGACTTTCAAAAACACTCTTCCTGCCTCATAGCAAGTGGATTTAATCCCTTGGATTGCTAACAGTGTACCCAAGGAGGGAGCACCTTGCTTGGAGAGTGACTGCTCATTGTCAGCAATTTCAGTAAGAGTTGTTCAATCAAGTCTATGTTCATGGTTTTCCTAGATAGCTAATGAAATGACTGAACCCTAACTTTTAGAAGATACTGATATTTAAGGGCAAACTCTTTAGAGTTTTCATATGAAGTCTTGGCTTGTCAGTGAAGGTACAGTGATATTATTCATAAAGAAAGAGGGTGAAATATGATGTGGTTGTTGAATTTAGCCAGTGAAGAAGTTTATTTTTCAAAGTTATGCTTCCATCTTTGACAAATAATTTATTTTTGACTTGCACTCATTCATGTGAAACATCAAGGAAACTGAATATATGCAAACACTACAAGAAAGCTCAACACCTGTTTCAGCGGTGAGCTTTTCTTTTTCAGTTGAAGTCTGAATGAATTATGATCTGTACTGTGCCAGTCTAGCTGCGGTCCAGCTGGGGACAGTCAGTCACTCCTCTGGGTTAACGTGCAATCAAAAACATTAAATATCAGCAAATTGCTGAGTGACCCTTTAATAAAAGTGCCATGTCTGTGGTGTCAGAGCAGCGCACTCAGCCTGCTGGTACAACTTGGCTTGCTTTTGCCAGCTGCTTTTTGTAAGGAAGCCCAGTGTGCTGCTGTGTCTACCACTGACAGGCTGGGCTGTCATTCAGCTGTCACATCTAGTTTCACAGGTGAGGCAAATAACCCTGAAACTCACGCTGCAGGCTGGATGACAGCTAAGATCAGTTCTTAGTAGACAAGGTGAAAATACAATCTGTGACACCTCCTGTGATAAATACATGTTTTTCCTACTTAAATAGGAGTGTAGCAGCTTGTGTAGCTAAGGTTGCTTATGCTGCGACCAAAATATGTTGAAACATGGAAGCCTTGCTTGGGCTGCTAGCAGCTACGTGTTGGGTTTAGTTTCTGCTGATGTCATCTCTGAAATGTCAGAAAAGCCTCTTCTCTCCTGCAGATAAGTACGCCGTTCGGTTTATCCCCCATGAAAACGGCATCCACTCCATTGATGTGAAGTTTAATGGAAGCCACGTGGTGGGCAGCCCTTTCAAAGTGCGCGTTGGCGAGCCCGGGCAGGCGGGCAACCCTGCGCTCGTGACGGCATATGGACCAGGCCTGGAGAGCGGTACCACGGGTAACCCTTCTTTTAGAGCTCCCATACAAACCTGTTGGCCTTTTGGCTTTCTTGAAAGAGCCAGAAGCTGTTTCTAGGCATATTTTTACATGACTTTCTCTGCTAAGGCAGCTGAACTAACACATTCTTTGCTGACCTGGGTGCAGACTAATTTTGCTTTCTCGCATGCTCCTGAAGCCTTATAACCATCAACTAGCAGGTCCGCATGCTACACTGAGCCTTAATGAACTCAAAACCTCTGTAAACCGGCAACTGTAGCAAAAGTTCGCTTGAGTCGGTTAGCTGCTCAGCGGTGAGCCGGGTAGCTAAGCTCCACTTAGGTGGTCCCCTAGAGCTCTGGAGATGCTTTGGCTCCGTTCCACGTGTGATCTGCACACATGAAGTCTGCAAAGGACAGAGGCTTTTGCAGAGTTATGCAGCCGTCAGAAAGCAGTTAGTGACTGCACTGCGTGTGTGCTCCAGAGTGGGTGAAATACTGAGGGGGAACAAATGTAATCGATAGCTGTTATTTTTCTGTGTCCTGAAACTTGGTAATGAGCAATAACAGCAAAAAAGGGTTTTCAAAAGCTTTTCCTGTAGTGAATGCAGTTATTCAGCTGGCTGACTAGTTTGAGGAGTCTTGTTTAACTTGCATACCCCTGTTAATCAACTGGGTGCAAGGGTGTACCCAGCTAGCTTTTCCGTAGTGCTTGCACCTCTAAGAAATTTCCAGTTAAATGTAACGTGATGTGTAAAATCTAGGGAATACGGTGGATTGTGTTCTGTTTGTAGTGTTTTATACGTGCTTCAGATGCAGCATGAATACTGACTCTTCTTGGAAATCTGACACCTATTTATCTACTTTGGCTGCCCCATCTGACAGTTCTCAACTCAAGAATGTAGATTTTTTTTTCATTTGTATGATTTTGGTCTTTGTAAGAAAATATGAAAGCATTCCAGGATATGCACTTTGATTGGTTTAATTGTGTGCTGTTGTGGGCCACACACATGGTTGAACAGCAGAGTAAAACTGTTTTTTTTTTCCCTTTGATATGCAAGGCGATAGCTAGTTCCCTTTATCCTATCTACTGCTGTCTTTTGTGGATTCTATTTATACCTTTTTTTTCTCTCTGGAAAAAAAAAGTACTGTAGTTATTCAGCCAAAGCTTGTGCTGTTCTGGAGAAACCAAGCAGTTGGTTTTGGAAGCGTGTGGATATACTATGTAAAATAAAGATATTATAGCCTGCACTGCTTTAATAGGTGGAAACAAAAGCACTCATTAATACTAGCTGCTGATGCATTGGGGACAGGGGAATTTTTCTGCATCTATAAAGGTGCTTGGGGTTGTTTTTAATCTAAATGGACTGTTTAACTTCACCGAAGTTACTCTGTGCCCCCTTGTTGAATCCTGGCCACTGCTAAAGGCTCTGTGCCCTGGGAGCTGCCGAGCAGCATTTCTGAACAATGATCTAGTGTTGGGACATCAACAGCCAGTGGCTGGGCACCTGAAACGCGTCCCCGGGGAGGGGTGCGCGCCTGCAGCCTCCAACAAGGCAAACCTTCATCTGGGGGACGGGGAAAAAGCAGCAGCTCCTGAGCAAGAAGTCTGCAGGGAGAAGCTGTGAGGCGTGCTGGTTTTGGAAATTAATTTTCCTCCAGTTTCTGATGCATTAATTAGCGGAGCCTGTTTACTGTTAGCAGTGTGTGTAGGAGGGGATGGGGCCGCACCAGGACCGCTCTGTGGTTGAGTGGTGCGTGTTGCAAGCTAACTGCCTGGCCTCTGTGGTAAGGCTTCCTGCAAAAACACTTGGGGATGGTGCTGTCCTCTATGAGATCTGGGCTGTTCCAGCATTGCAACACAGCAGCTGCTGGTGTGGAAAGGCTAGAAACCTCCCTGGTTTGCTACCACACTTACATGCTTCAGTCTCACTGTAGTAAACTTTCCCATAACTGTCTTATTTTTGATTGCGCTCAAGCCCTTTGTTCCTTGTCAGCAGCGTCTGATACAACAACCCAAAGATCATAAATATTTGAAGCCAGAATTTGACAGTAAATTATTTGGGGACTGAAAGCCTCACTTAAATTCTTTTCATGCTGCTGGCATTGTGTCATTGGCTTAGTACTAGCAGCAGTAATTCAGCGCTGTTAACCAGATGCTGTAATTAACCAAGCTTTTGTTTCCACAAACTGCTTAGAGTGTTGTTGCAGAGCAGTTCAAACACCCGTCTGCTCCAGGAAATCTCTTAGCCCTTGTCTCTCGTGCTTTCTTGTGGGCCCTTCACCACTGATTTATGGTCTGTGTGGTGAGACAGCTCTGAACTTCCCTGAGCTTAGACACGAAGGAGCCCATGTCAGCGCACGCTCCAGCTCCCAGCAGAAAGGCTCCCATTTTGAGAGTTTTTTGCCTTTCCTCTTTAAGCTGGCCTTTTGATGCCGAGATACTTCCCTTTTAGTCCTGAAGGGCTCTCGTGACCCTTGCACCAAATCACCGGTTCCTATTTAATAACTGAGGCTGCTTTTGTAACAACGGGTGTAAGGAAGAGTGTGTCTTACTGTGCTACGTCTTTCTAGGGTTGCAGTCGGAGTTTTTCATTAACACGACCAAGGCTGGTCCAGGTACCCTCTCTGTTACAATTGAAGGGCCATCAAAGGTGAAAATGGACTGCCAGGAAACTCCAGAAGGTTACAAAGTCATGTACACACCCATGGCTCCAGGAAGCTATTTAATTGGAGTTAAATATGGTGGACCTAACCACATAGTGGGCAGCCCCTTCAAGGCAAAGGTTACAGGTAAAAAGCTAACCAGTATTTACTGTGTACCTGTAGTAGTTTGTGTCATTCAGCAAGTATGTCCCTCTGAGATAGTGCAGCAGTCAGGTTTAGATGCCTGGTGCCCAAAAACATGAGGCAAAACACTTCTCCCCATCACCTCCAAACCCTAGGTTAGGGATTTCGGGAGAAGACTGAGAAACGCCTGCGGGCTGCAGAAGCATCGGTCTTGGAGCTCGCCAGCTCAATTCCGTGAAGGGCTATAAAGCAGCTTCATGGGGAAATGCTAGATTTTGATCTAGCTCTGAGGTGTTGCACTGGCAGTGGGGAAATATGACTTATTTACGCACTTTTCCTCCCCAAAGCCTGAAACATGGGCACTTACAGCACGAATGATGCCCCTCTTGGTCTCATTTTGGTGCAGCTGTGGTCTGACCAAAGGCCATAGTGTCTAGGGGCTTTCAGATGACGTAAGGAAGGCTGGTTTTACGTCTAGGAGCTCTTTCTCTTCAGTGCTGTGTTGCAGCACAGGCTATAGAGTTCATCTCTACCTCTGCCCCAAGCTAGTGGAATCTCTCTTGGTGCCCAGGTGTGGTGGTGGTCTCGGGGGTGGATGGCAGGGACTGCACTCCCCGGGGCTCGGACATGCTCTGCTTTCAAAATGGGTTGTTGCAAAATTGCACCTGCTTTTCTGCCAACTCAAGCCATTTTTGGCATTTGGTGATTGGAGCACAATTAACTCTTCTCCAGCAGCCAGCTTTGCTTAATGAATCCTGAAGTTCCTGTGGTCCTTTAACCACTTAAGGGCTCTGGGATGGGATTGTTGCCAGTGTTACTGGAAGATGTCGGTTTAAATACCGGAGAAGGAAATTGCTCCTCTCTGAAAATGCATTTTGGTTGCAGAATGCATGCTAGTCACTAGGAGGATTTTGAAACCTCCTTCTAAATGCCTTTCAGACAGGGTAAATCTGAGTGTCAGAAGTCTTTTCTGTTTCCAGGACAGCGACTGGTCAGCCCAGGCAGTGCAAATGAAACTTCTTCCATCATGGTAGAGTCAGTGACAAGGTCGTCAACTGAAACTTGCTATAGTGCCATTCCCAAATCCACCTCGGATGCCAGCAAAGTGGTTTCCCGGGGAGCAGGACTCTCGAAGGCTTTTGTGGGTCAGAAAAGCTCCTTCTCTGTGGACTGCAGCAAAGCAGGTAAGGGTGCAGGAACCAGCTGTATGTTGGGGTGGTTTAGCTGCATGTTTTTTGCATTAAACAACTTTCAGTTAATTGTAAATTATGCATTAGGAAAGAGGAAGAGCATGACTGTGAGCTGGCAGCTAGGAATTAATGAGAGATCTTGGCAGCAATCTGAGTCCTGATTTTGCTTTAGTTGTAAATCGGCATTTTGCGAAGTTAAAATTCAGAGCTTGAGGTGATTGAGCTGGCTGTAAAGAAAAACTGTAAATGCTACAAAGAGCTCACCAAATCAGTCTCAATGTAGAGGCTATAAAGATGCTAGTTCCTCTCCAAATGGCTTATCTTAGCCAGGAGCACCTAAAAGAATAATAGGGTTATGGCATGAGAAGAAACAGGTTGCTAAACTTAAGCATTCCTCTTGGTGCATCGCTGCATGTAGCGCAAGGCGTTCCTGTAAGCTCTGAGTGCTGATCACCACCTCCAAGCGTTGTGGTGGGTAGATTACAGGCCGGCCATGCTCACTGGTCTCTGCTGTTAGCTTTAAGGAAGTCCTTGAGAGGCAATGCCTGCTTGCTTTCACAGTGTTAATCTCTCCTGTGCTGTAATTGGGTAGTGGTAGTGTCAGGTCTGGCAAAGAGCACAAATAAACCCTTGCCCTCATGAGCTTGAGGATTTTTAAAAAAAATCCCCTCATATATCAAACTAACTTTGCCGTACCTCAGACTACAGCTCTGAATTGTGAATTAAAATAACAAAATCCTTGTGGTAGTATTATGGAGCTAATATTGTGGTACAATCATGCTTGTTTGTTTAAGCTGATGAATGCCAAGTCTGTTATTTTGCTGTAGGTTCAAATATGTTGTTAGTCGGCGTCCATGGGCCTACAATACCATGCGAAGAAGTATCCATCAAGCATTTGGGCAGTCATCAGTACAACGTGACGTATGTTGTCAAGGAGAGGGGTGACTATATCCTGGCGGTGAAATGGGGTGATGAGCACATCCCTGGGAGTCCCTTCCATGTCACTGTTCCTTAAACCCACCGCGCGTTGGAGTTGGTCTGTGTATTTGCAGTTCAGACGTAGAGTTATACTGGGTGCAGTCCTGTTGCAAAATGCAGTATCTAGATACACACGGCTCACATTTCAATACACTCAGAAGTAAATTCTGTAACTGTTTTTACAAGCATTTCACTTCTATCCTTCTTATCAATGTAATGTAAATCTATTTAATATCCTCCTCAAATTGTACCTTTACAGTACTGTCCAGGTCACTGTCAATGTTTGGAGAATCATGTGGATAACTAGACACTAATTTCCCTTGTGGATGTTAAAGACTTTAGATGTTAATTGAAAACTGGAATTTGTCTTTGTAATTGGGTATCTTAACTACTGATTTTATTTGACTGGAGACTTTACATTTTAGTTATGGAATATGACTTGGGCTGTCCCCAGTTCAAATTCTTTTCTGTAAAGAAATGAGATAAAACTGGTACTATAATAGGTGCCTTTGTATACTTGATCAATTTTAATGCTTAACATTATAAAAGGCTACTAAAAGTGGCTTTACCACTCAAATTTAAAATGTTTTTGAAAATGCATTGCTAATGGTTTACATTTAGGAAAAGCTTATCTTTTATAGCGGACCAAAAGCAGACTGAAAATTACTTCCTGGGAGCTTTCAGCCTTTATGTTAATGCTTTGTAAATCTATACAGGTAGCTTTTTGGCTGTGATGCTAGCAATGTGTTTTTTAATTAGCTCGGGATTCTGGTGAAATTTCTAAAACTTTGCTTTACAGGTAACTCCCAACACGCTTACTGATTTATTTTCTTTTTAAGAACAACTCCCTGTTTAGCTGCATTAAATAAAGCCCCCAGCTTGCCAAGCCAGGCATAGTTCTCATCTGAGTGACCCAAAGTCCATGCAGGTCAGGGCACAGCAGTATATTGGCGAAGTGATCAGCAGTTTCCCTGGGTGCTGCTGGGCAGGAGATAACTGAGATGGTGCAAAGCCAGCCTGGGCATGAAGACCCACATCTGTACTTGGGTACTGGGTGGGAGGGCGGGCAGTTGTGTGAATCTGCCGGTAATAGCAATATGAACCAACAAATCCTTGGTTTTGGTGCAAGCTGTTTTATTATATTTCAGTCCATGGACGTGCCCAAAGCATGCTCCTCTCTTCCAAAATTCCCTTCTGTGCTGTGAAGGGGATTCATGCTTAGGGTCAAGGAGTGAAAACTTCCATTGTAACTCATACATTTGTCCTGGATTACTCAACACTACTTTCCAAGTGCGTATCTGAAGTGTTGTCAGCTGCTGGGGCTTTAGTAAAACTCTCCAAATGAGCTTTAACTCTGTGATTAGGAGAAAGTAGGATTTGTTGAAAAGCTGTTGAAATGTCACTATCTGTCCCTGTGAAGAAGTTCATGCTTACAGTTCTGTAGTTACATGTGGATGCACTACCCTTGAGCACAGTTGACTGGGGGAAATAAAGGAAGGTTGGTTTTTTTTTACTGTGCTTTTTTGTGCCTTAATGTGAAATGCTTACTACATTGTAAACTAGGAAGTGAAAACAAAATAAACTGGAATAAAATGCAGGATTGTAAAATTGTATCTTATAACTTATTAAATAGAAATGTTTGCTTCATTAAAATGTGCATGTTAAAAACAACATTGGATTCTTTTCATATGTAGTCTATAAAGTCCAAACTTAAAACTACAGTGTGTAGCAACTTCAGGCATGCCAAGTAACCTCTGGACTGTGAGCCGTGCAGGTAGCCTGTAAAAACTTGGGCATAACTTTAGCACCATTCTGTGTTTTTCTGTAACCTCACTTTTTCTTGTCACTAAAACAAAACATCTCGCAAAAGCTTAGCCATGGCATCAGTGTGGCTGGACATGGCCCTGTTGTGCCAGGTGTCTCCGCATAGACTGTGGTGACCAGGGATCGGTGGAGCTGAAGAGCGGAGGTGCCCGCGGGGCTGTGGCTCTTGTCCTGGGTCACTGCCAGCGGCACCCGTCCGGCTCTCCAGGACTTGCCAGCAGCACTGTGGGGCTGTTTGCAGAAGGTGGCTCCTGGCCATGGAAACCAGCAGATGTTTTCCCAAACATAGCTCCCACTGGAAGCACTGCTGAAACCCGAGATGCAGTGGGCCAGCAGCTGCTGCCAAGGACTTTCCTGCCCCATGTTTATCAGTTTATTTCCTTTTTGTAGTTAACTGTGTTTCATTAGCTTTGTGCTATGTCAGCTTGAACCTCCTATTTAAAATTTTGAAAAAAAAAAACTCACCCTGGATACAGCTGTCAGGTTGAGTAAACCTGCAAGGCTTGTGCCCGTGTAACTCGTTACCCAATCACCCTGCTCTCATCGGGCTTCCTCTTGCCTGCTACTACTTGGTCTAATCACATTAGCTGGAATTAATGAGAGTTGTCTGAAGTCAATGGGCTGTGACTTTTACCTTGTCTGAGGTTATAGCTTAGCAGGCAGGCTGCTGTGGGACTGGGATGTTGGTGTGCCTGGCTACTGGTGTTCTTGTGTCCCTTGCAGTGCCCCGGGGCCTCGCCTGGTCTTTCCTTATGTATCAAACTGGCTTTGGTTTTTGGGAGCTGCTGAAGTCCCTGCTTAAGATCCCTCTGGGTGTCCCGGCCTTATTCCCACCTGTTTCTGGTGACCATCGCTGGAGCGAGCATGTTGATACAAATACATAATATACTTAAGTCTCGTTCAAACTGAGAACTGCATTTAGTCTTGTGCAGCTCTGTTGCAAAAAGGCCAAAAAGGCGGTCAGGAGAGCATCCACCCCTTCTGAGGGCAGCGCTGGGCTGAGATGGTTTGTGGGCAGCTCCACACCCGTGGTGTGCCCACACCTGCCCTCTGCACCACCTCGCTACCCTAAACGGACGCCTTCCAGGCTCGGAGGGCTGCGGGGCCAGCCTGTGATGGCTGGACAGGGCCTCCTTCTACGCCCACTGCCCTGTGGCACCCCACCGGTGTGGGCCCAAACCTTTGCATGCTTTCTGGGGAAAAGCCCAGGCTCGGCAGGCAGCCTGGCACAGGCTGGTGGGCAGCTGATGTACAGTGAGCTCTTCTGAGCTTGCACGAACAGGACTTCTCTTGCATTGTATTTCTCTTTAGGTACCAGGTGGCCCTAACTCTGTAGGTAGCCACGCACGTGCTTAGTGTCAGTCTTCCGAGTCGCACCGACGGCCTTGCTTTATGAGCAGGCTCCATTGGGCCAAGCGTGGGCGCGTGTGACGCCCGCCCCGGCGTCAGCGTGCGGGATCGTCCTCAATACGTTAGATAAGTATCTTTTGAATTATTTTGATGATTTAAATTATCACATCTTTATTTTAAATTTGTGCATTTTAAATTAATCTTTAAATTATTTTAAAAGTATATATCTTTAATACGTTAAAATACTTTAAAATAATTGAAGTATATATTTCTTAAAGGTAATCCAGTATACTTACTTTTTCTAGAAATGTTACTGAAGTCCCCAGCTCATGCAAGGTCTGGGACTGCACTGAGTACTCTGCGTGTCCAGAACGGGTCTCCCTTCACCCACCAAAAGGCGAGGGGCTGTTCTGACGTTCGTGACGTGCATCAGCAATGCAGATTGCAGGGCTGTTGCTTAGCAGGATTCTGTTTTTATTCAGATTGTGCAAACCCTGTGATTATTTTTCCCACTAATTGTCATTCTACAGAAAGCAAGATTGTAAAGTTTCCAGTTGTGCTTTTTTCTCTGCTCAGTTTTAGCTTCCAAATGTATTTAAAACTGATTTTGTTTTTTGCCTTTTTTTTTTTTTACATTGTGTTTTAGTGTACTTGCAATGCACTTATCTTGCTTAAAAGGAAACAAACTATGTCCTAATTGCATTTAATACTGTTCAGAGCAATTACATATAAACAGACATCAGTTGACAGAAGCTGGGATGCTTGAGTGAGACTGTTAATGCGGGGAGGAGCACAGAGCTAGGGAGGAAGCAGTAGGACAGGCTAAAGCCATTTTTTTCTCAGCAGCCTGTGTTACTATTCAGCAGGTCCCTCTCGCAGAAGGTTATCGAAACAGCCCTGCTGCCAGACATCCATCGTGTGCTAGGCTGCTTCCACAGGGCCGCCTGGGAAAATGCTTTTAAATTGCTTCCCTGCATTTCTCAGACTTGCAGGGTTCATTTCCATAGTTGTGAATTCGTATTGCACGCTTAGAAAAAACATTGGCAATGTCGCTAGATCAGGCTAGATTTATAGTTGTGTCACTATTAATTTGACTGGATTTAAGGTGAATTCTTTATATAGCACGAATGAAAGGCTAATGTATGTGAGTTTAAAAAAATTGATAGGCAAAATATAATTTAGCAGGACCCAGAGGTATATTTGACAGCTCCTTCCTATGATAAACTGCCTTTCTGCAGGACCTTGGTACTACAAATATTTACATATATGCTGAGCTTGAAGCCTGTGAATCCTCTGAGCCCTGTGGAGGACCTGGCCCTGCTTTAAGAGGTTAGGAGGATATTTCTTTCTGACAGCTATGTCCTAAGGATTTTGGGGGGCGGGATTGGGGGTTTTTTGCATCTGGCATCACTGAAAATGGCCAGGCCAAGCCCCCTCCTAGCTCGGAGGCACAGAAAAGAGGTCCCAGTTCAAATACAAGCATTTACAGAGCATTTCAGTGAAGGTTTCTGTTTCCTTTGCCAATATGTAAATTAATGCCTATAAATCTGTCTCCTGCTTAATAGAAAATACCGTGCAAACACCGACAGCTGAGACACTATATTTAAATGACACCTGAAGCATTTAACCTTGTTTTTCATTCCAGATAGACAACCAGAGTGCACAGAAAGGGCGTTCACGCTTTTATACCAGGTGATGGTGAAAAGGTGGCCTCACCTTTCAGGAAGGGACGGGGGTTAAGCCAGGCCCGGTGGTTTGCAGGAAGACCCCAAAATCCCAGTTTCTTGGCGTTGTCTGCCTCGGCCGGGCAGGGGAGGCTCCTAATGGTCACTGCAGCGCGTTTCCTGGTTAGACAACTGCACCTCGTTTTTGTGACAAAGCTCATTTATGGTCACGGTGAGAGCAGGGACACTTTGGGGGCAACTCTATGGCCAATGGAAACGGTCTGCGTGGAGGCATGTATGGGGATGCAGATCTGTGAGCTTCTGCGGATGGAGTTGCATCTCCTTCCCAGGCTGGGTTTGCAGGCTGTGCCGAGGTGTGCGGGTCCGAACCACGCGGGGGCCACGCGCAGGCGTTGGGATTTATAGCGGTGTCACCACAGGCATTGGGATTTATAGCAGTGCCACCAGGGGGGGCCATAATAATATTTATTGCACACGTAGCTCCACACACAAGGGATGGGGAGAGGCTTGCAGAAGGCAGGAACCTGCATTTTTCTGGGCACAGGGCTTACAGAGGTTGTGAATATACTTTTAATGACCAAGAAGCCAGGCTCTTCGATTTTTCTGCCTCTGATATTTCTGCTGATGCTGCCGACCTGATGTGCAGCAGCGCAGCACAGCCTGCTTTGGGGCCGCGGCTTGGTGGCTTGCTGCACACCAGTGTGCGGCTGTGCCTCTGTACACGGGCTGTGTACAGCCCCAACCCTGTCCCTCGTGGCTTTGGTGGGTGTCTGGTGTCTGCTGCTGACCTCCCATCGCCGTGGGACCAGGAAAGCAGCAGGAGCTTCGGAAACTGTGCAGGCTGGAGTTGCGCATGTTTGTATTTGTGCATGGTTAAACTTTTGGAAAAGCAAAGCAAATATGGATGTAACCACAAATAAGAGGCTGTGCTGCACATGGGTATTGCCATGCTGGAGGAATTCGGAGCTGTGGACGTTTGTAGCGTTACAGAGAGGGGACAGTCCCCAGTCCTGCTGCCCCCAGTTCATTAAACTGTTTTTCCAGTTGACGATGATTTATTTATCATTTCTTAATGCCCCCCCCAGCGCTGCATTTTTCAACCACAGTGTATTCTGTGCCAGTTGGTTTTGGGGGGACATACAGAGCCCACACAAACAACCAGGTGGGTCCCTGTGCAGATTTGTACCAGTTTCCCCGGTTCTCCTTGCTGCTGGTACCCGAGGGGGGGCACAGTGATGCTTGCTCAGGACCAAAGGGCCCAGCGCCTTTTGTTTAGCTGAGCCCTCTCTGCTCTTTGTTTGCGCTTGGCCAGGGCCGTCATGGAGGAAGCGGAGAGTTTTCAGCTTCTGAAGAGCCTCTTTGTTTCTCTCCCAGCCCTCAGCTGAGACCTGGCTTGCACAAGACAAAGTCTCTCCGGGCCATTTCTGCTTTCTAGTGTGAAACTCCTGTTTGGTCATAAATAAAGCTCCAAAAGCCTGCTTCATCTAAAGAGAGGCTTTGTTCTGGCTGCAGAGCATCCAGGATCCCGGAGGCTTGAACTCTTTAAAAACCCCTCTGCAGCTGGGAGAACTGGGTAATGATCTCCTGGTGTGGAAAATTCAGAGAAGGCATAAACTGTTAAGCATTTTTGGATATATTTGCGATATTGTCTGATGAATGTGTGGAAGAAACATAGGAATATATCTAGAGACTTACTGTGCTGACTATACAAGCTTCGGACACCTCCCAGCCCCTCTCCAATGTTATGAATTGAGTGCAGATGCTGTCTGTCTGCTCTGAGTCCTCCAACAGTGCAGAGGGAGCAGCATTTTGCATGAAGATGTCTCTCTGCAGTTCACATTCTCCTCCTCTCTGCTATAGCATCCACAGAGTGACATCTGCTAACATCCAGGCTGCAGCCGCTGCAGCAATTAGTATCTGAGCATGCCTCTTGTTCTCAAGTGCTGGATAAAGCATTATATTTGATGTTGCAAATAAGGATGAAACTTCTTCAGTAAAGCTTAGTCATATTTACATGTTTTTTATGATTGAATATATCCGTTATTGCTTTCCTGGAGTGAGCTTTATTCCTTTGTGCATTGCTTTTTTCTGAAAGCCACAAAGCATCAGTCGTGTGGACTAAGATGTGAGGCCAGAGACTTAGATTGATTTCAGCCTTCACATGAAACATCACTGCTGTCAGCCGGACAGTGGCATTTCTATAAAAATCCCAGTGTAAATATTTGTTCTAAATCAGAATCTTTCTTTCCTTTTGCCTTGGCTGGAGCATTAATCAAAGGAGCTTATGAAATGCTGTATCTCTTTCAAATTAATTGCTACTGAAAGTTGGGGCATTCACTGTCCCCCCATTGGCATGATCTCCTCTAGATTTATTTTCTCTTCACTTTTTTTCTCCTCAGACAGGCACTTTTCACAAAGGCCAAACTGTTTTCCTCCCCTAAAAGAGTATCTTGTTTGCCAGCCCTCCCCCGGTCAGCAGACAGAATGAGGGGCATGGATTAAGGAAGATGAATATTTGCCTTTATGAACTGTTGGATTATTTGCACATTTCAGATGTCATCTGTGTGACAGAGTTTGTACTAAATAGAGGCTGATCTGAGAAAGCAGATGACTGCACCATGAGGTTAAATCAGCACTGTTAGAGTCTGGTTTATTGGAGAATCTTTGGCTCCCATGACTTTTTTTTGTTGTTGTTGGAAAAGCAGCTCACTTCCATGTCAGGATGCTGAAATCAGATTTTAATTGAAATTTTGATCCTCCTTTCCTTTCATGTGAGATCTGCAAGACTTTTCACCTGAGGCTTGCGAGCCAGGAAGGGTGAATGCATCTGGCAGCAGGACAGGAGTGAGAACAACCCGTGTGTTGTTGCTGCTGCCTTGCGGCTGTGTCCGTGCTGAGAAGGGACTCTTGCTGTCTGCCCATCTGCCTTTTCCTTCTGTCTTTCCCCAAGCCCCTGATGCTGCGAGCAGATTCTGCGTTTCACAGACCGACCAAGTAGCCTGAGTGCAGCCACACTTGGCGAGTTTCACGCTGCACGGTGCCGTGCACCGCCCTGCGTCCCGCCGGCGGTGGCTCTGGGGCAGGCGCGCAGCGCGGCGCGGAGAGGCCCTCGAGCCCCTGTGCTGCTGACGGGGAGCTGCAGAGCCAGCGCGGGCGCGCGGGGGTCTCTGCCCCTCGGGCGTTACAGGCAGAGCATGTGGAAGCATTTTGTCCTTACGTTATCGCTTTACGCTTGTAATCAGTACAGTCAGTCTAGCATGCTGCTTCTAGCTGATTTATTTTCACTAAGCTTACAATCAAGAAAACGACCTGAAGGTTTAGTTCACCTTCATACCCAAAATATTTTCAGTTTAGCAAAATATTTTTTTCCTGCTAAATATTGTGCTTGCTGTGAGTATATCGATGCTGGTCTGCTGAAAGACCTGTTGGCATCCTTATGTTTTCACTCTGTGTGAGCAGATCCAGCATGCTCAGGAGCGTGAGTGGCGATCCTTTCTTGCTCTCCTGTTCTTTGAAAAGTTGGATTTTAGCCAGTCGAAGAAGCCGCCGCTGCTCGCTTTCAACTCAAACTCCACCGGGAAGTGGTCGCTCACCATCAGCGCCTACAAGAGATGGGCACAGAGGCACTGGGAGCAGCCATAGGCTTCCCAAACCGCGCTCAGGGGGGGTCACAGCGGTGCTGGGGAGGGGACCTGTGCACGCTGCATCACTCTGGGAGGATGCAGCAGCTCTGAGGGCCAAGCCGTGCCCATATCTGCATCTCCCTGCTGCACGGCTGGGCACCGCCGGCTCAGTTTTGGCCAGGGGAATGGTGCTCCCACGTTGGCCCTCACAGGGGAACCCAGCGCTGCCGCCTGGGCTGTGCCGTGCCTACCTGCTCCTGGGTCATCTGAAAAGCCTTCTGGAAATCAAAGATGTTGATGGAGTGTGGCACGATGGCATGGCTGAGCTGCTCCCCGCTGACCACAATCCTGCAAGGAGCAAGGGAACAGGGCGCTGATACGGGCTGCACGACCAGCAGCAGCCGCGCCGCGCTGAGCTGGTGGCCGGAGGGGTGGCCTCCGTGCAGTCACAGCTGCGAATGGTTTGTCCCCAGCCGTGGGCTGGCTGCTGAGAGATGCCACTACCTGCTTGCTGCTGCAGCTGGCTGATTGCTTTCCGTGGCAGTGAGACACTTTGGCATTGGACGCCAGCGTGAAAAGATTTGTATCTGAACCCACCACAAAGCTCAAAGCAGGAGTTTGGATACGGAAGTCGCCAAGGTCTGGAGTGACCTGAAGTCCTGCCTTGATCCAGGAGCTCGTTCAAAGGGGCTGAAGCATTTGACTGACCCTGGGCTCTAGCAGGCTGGTGCATGCCTTGCCCCCGCCGAGGAAGCTGCACGCCCCAGCAGGACTTGCCATGTGCCTGGGCAGGGCGAGGCATCACACCAACCGGGCAGAACCAGGCTTTGCATTTGTCCTTTCAAATTACGAATGCGATAGCAAGAACCACAGCACAAAAGCACGGCACAAAGCCGGCATCGCCGAGGCGGCCCCCTCTGCAACAGGGTGGCTGCAGCACTCCCTGCGGGTGAGGACGTTTCGGATTGAGCTCTGAAGCAAGGCAGGCTGCTTCGTCTGCCGGTCATTGGCACCTTTCCGTGGTTTTTTTTTTTTTTTTTCGTTTTTTTTCTGCAAGTGTTAAAACAGGGAATGGTTGGGCTGTGAACCATTTACCTGTCATACGCGCAGCTTGTGCTCCTCTTAACGGTTGTGTCATTTTTGTCACCAATTAGCCAGGTAAACTCCGAGTAGGTCCTCAGCCGGATGTTCTTCCAGTGCTTCTGGGGAACGTAGATGCACCCAGCATTGAAGTCCCCCATGAAGATGAAGTTCTGCAAGGCAGGAGGATTTTCAAAGGCAGTCGTGAGGATAGCTCTTCAAAATAAGACCAGCAAGGACTTCCATGGTCCCCAGAGGGGACGAGTGGCTGTTGCGGTGCAAGCAGCGAGCGCTCAGGAGCGCAGGGGGGCTCCTCCCTGTGCCGCGCACCCGGCCTGCTCCTGCCTGGAGCCAAGCTTGCTTGCACCCTCTGGGTGCACAGCGGGGAGGCACTGCTGGTGTCGCAGGAGGCTTTCCTGGTTTGGACCACCACCTCTGCTATAATGTAGTTACTGATGAGCTCCTGATTTTGATGGCTGTGCTGCTCAGGATGAGCCCTGCCGTTCCCAGCTCCGTCCCTGCCTGGCTGGGAGCCAGCGCAGGGCTGGCAGAGAAGGGGCAGGTAACGCACCGGTTTGAGATGTGGCAGTTTTACCAGGAGACCACATTCACCGGTTAAAAGGTGGAGAAGTCAATGAACGTACATCAAAGAGATGCTCAAAATCTGGGGCTTGGTATCAACAGCCTTAAGGTTATCAGGCTCTGAGTACTGTGCGGGGTGAACCGGTCCCGGAGCTGCTACAGTAACACGCGTGTGGCAACCAACCTTGGTGTCCCAGCGCTGTTTTACGTCTAAATACACATCATAGAGCTCGTCAATCTCCCGTACCGCCATCTCTGGTGTGGTGTGCAGAGGGATTATAGTGAACTCTTTGACAGCTTAAAAACAAGGCAAAAAAATAGGAAAAAAATGTAGTGGTTAAACACGTGACGAATCACAAAGAGAAAGAGACTGGCTTGAAGGCAGAAGGTTTCCCTGACGAAGAAACAGCTTCTGCTTTGGCTGTACACGAGGGGGCATTGGCTGTGTAATTGCAGCATCCCCAGCACAAGCTGAGGCTGAGCTGGGGATGCGAGGACATGCCGTGCTGCTGCAAGCCTGCTCCAGACCTGCGTGCCACCAGCGCAGGGCACAGCTGCCAAGCCCCCGGGGCTGCCGAGGCGCGGGCACCGCAGCAGGGGGCTCGGACCCCCCCGCCCCGTGCCCTCGCCAGCGGAAGAAGGATGCGCTTCTGGGCTCGTCCCACCAGTTTTTGGTGACAGGAACCAGATGATGAAGGGCTCTCTGGAGAAGGCATCCTTGTCCCCAGGCTGGGTGTCAGGGTACTGGTAGATTTGTTTCACCGATACCAGATTTTTCCTGCAACAGAGCAGCGGAGGTCCCGCTCGTGGCTTGCTGGATGCGCCTGACCGCGGTGCCGCGACACCGAGGCAGCCGCCCCTGCGCCGGCCGCTGCCGCGTGCGTCCCATCCCCGCGGGAGGGCAGGGTGGCCTGCTGGCGGGGCCGGGCTGCGGCTGCCGGGCTCACTTGCCTGTAGATGAAGGCGTACTGCTCCTTGTAGGCCTTCCTGCCCAGCCGCTCGCTGACCACACAGCTGTATTCCTCCTCCTGCCCTTTCGGCCCGCTGGAAGGAGAGGGGCCGCCTTGGTCTGTTCCCACGTTTACGAAGGGCAGAGGAGCTGATGACTCGAGGGTCTCACATCAGCACCTATGCCTAGGGTGAGACACTGACTGCCTGGATTCAGAGGGGGCTACAGAGACAAAAACGCCTCAGAGACCAAAAAAACTCCTAAGGCCCTGTGCTCTGGATGTGTTCTTCATCACTAGCTCTTGTACTCTGCGCCCTCCGTGCTTTTGGCGTCCCCAGCAGCGTGTGCCTTTTCCAGTCGGGTCTCACCTCCGGTCGGGTGTACGCTGCTGCTTTCTCCAGGCCAGTAAGTCACAGGCACATAATCTCCACTGTTATCTTTACTAACACGAAACAATCCCTAATTCAGCAGGAAGGTGACATTTACCCTAATCACACTGATCTAAAGATAGCCCCCTGCGCTGCGCTGGGCTCTGAGCCCAGCCCTCTCCCCAGCGCTGGCCCTGCAGGGCGGTGGTGCTGAGCAGAGCACAGACCAAGCATGCTTCCCGATACTTGCCTACTACAAGATTTATTTATTTTTAAGCTCTTTTTAGAAATACCCAGCCCGGGCCATGGTCAGAGCCAGTCTGGGCAGCACGAGGATGCCTGCCCAGCCATGCCAGCCTCCTGCCTTCCCCGGAGTGCCCGTGCCTCGTGCGTGCTGGCCCAGGGGCGCGACACGTCGCTTTACCTGGAGAGCTTCTCCACCAGCAGGGGACACGTCCTGTTCTTTTTCTCCTTTATTTCCATCAGCAACATGATGTCGCAGCGAGAGATGACCTGCAACGGGAAAGAGCAGAAGCAAACCCGCACTCAGTGTGTTTTGGAGGATTAGGAGGAGGCTAGAAAGTAGTTGCTGATGCGAAGGAAATCGTTTGTGGAAGAAGCAGAGCGCTGCCCGCGGGGTCCCGGGAGGGGGGCAGCGACTCGAGCGAAGCCCTTCTCATTTCAGCACTGAGCCCTTCTCATTTCGGCACTGCCGCCCACCCGCGCAGGGGCTGGGACAGGGAACTTGGGAGCCCAGCAGTTTCGGCTCTGCGGGGAAGGGGCAGCGTTAGCTGGTTTTGTTGTTCTTCAAATTTTGTGGGTGATATTCATGGGAAAAAGCTCCTTTCTGCCCCCTGAAACCGTAGCAAATGAATATACTGCCTGTCAATTAGTTTATCTTGTACATAGGGCTGACTATAGTAGAGTTCAGAACCGCAGGTCTGATCTGTTTGCAACAACACCCAAGCGAGTCCTCTTCTCCAGCTGTTGGCAATGAAGGAATTAAAGCACAAATAAAGGGCAGCAGCCCTTCCTGCTGCAGCTTGGCACACGGGTGCGCTACGGACACCTGCACCGTGTCCTCTGCCGCTGTGGCATCGCGGATGGTGCTACCAGGCTGGAAGTCCAGAACGTGGCTCCTTCCATGTTTAAAGCTAAGTTATCTTCAGCTGCCACGGAGCTAGCATGATGGTGAGGTTTTGTTTAAATAAATTAGCAATCAGGCTTTTTGGTTTTGTACTACACTTCAAGGTGATGCTCTGCTATCTTGAGAATACGTTTAATTAGGCAAGAATATTTCAGAATAATTAGCACACAAGCAAGGTAAACAATGTATCACAAAACAAAGCTCTGTGGATTCAAAGTGAAAGCTATTTTTTTACTGTGCATGAAGATTTTAATCCTTTCCTAACTCGGTTTCCAAAGGAAACAGCAGATGCTGTTTCTGTTGTACTCTCACGCAAGCTAAAGTAACCGTGAATGCTCTACTCAACTGCAGCCTTGATTTTCACTCT
Source organism: Chauna torquata (assembly GCA_013399475.1). Classification (NCBI taxonomy): domain Eukaryota; kingdom Metazoa; phylum Chordata; class Aves; order Anseriformes; family Anhimidae; genus Chauna; species Chauna torquata. The sequence goes on along the minus strand of VXAL01016052.1, from coordinate 5,727 downwards.
AACAGTATAAATGGCTTCAATTATCCACTTGTCCTTTTACTTGAAATTCAAGTATGAATAAATAAAGAGCAAGATTATGCAGATAAGTGCATGCAAAGCGCCATGTCTGTCTCACCCAGGCAAATGAACGTACCTTTACCACAACATCCACGACTTTAGGTCTGGCTATTTTTGTTTCTCCAAAAGACCTCACATTGAAGGAGCAGATTTTTAGGCTCGAAGATGGGTTGAAACAGAAGAGCAAGAACACGACAAGGAGCAACATCTTCAGGGTCTTGGACAAAATGAGCCGCTGTGAGCGTGCCTATAAATATATACACGTGTGTGTACACGTGCACGTGTGTTTCTGCATCCGTCCCTCTGCGGCCAGCTGAGAGGTCAAAATGAATGCTCAGCTGTGTCAATCAAAAATGAACGGGAATTGCCATTTCCTCCTTTCCCCCACTTCCATCTTCTGAAGCAGCACTGAGACTTTGAACTTCTGACCTGGAGGACAACCTGCTTTTCTGAGACGGGGTTTTCTGAAGGGCACTAATAGTGGGCACCAGAAGCTCCAGTGAAAGGCAATGGTGGTGGGATACCCTGAACATGGAGGCTTTGACTGTGCCCATGGTTTATTCTGCTTCTCCACCCTGGCTCAGCTGCCCCAGTCCAGCAACGGGCAGGTACGCAATGGCCACAGCGCTGCCCCGAAAACTCCCATCCCAGTGTCCCCAACATACAGCAGTCCCGGGCTGGTGGTCCAAGGTGCGTGCACATGGCTCCACCCTGTGCTGCACGGTAGGTGGGAAGGGAGGAATAACAAGAAGCCAGGCTAGATGGTGTTAAGTGTTTTGGAGTTTTCCTTCCGTGCTTACAGCGTACTTTTACATCCTCACTACTTGTCCTGACAAAGCCCTGCAGCCCTGCCCTGCCTGCATGGCCCTGTGCTGTGGACGGGCGGCCGGGCCCCTCTTAGTGCCGTATCAAGAAGCACAAGTGCACGGCTCTAATCACCAGCTAATCAATTGAACAGGTTTGTGCTGTGGTCAGAAATAGCAGAAATTGTCCTGGGCACCAGGGGGACAGGAATGAGCCTGTCCTAGCTGCACCCCTGCTTTCTCTACAGCAGACCCTGCTTGAGCAGCCCTTGGGCAGGACAGGCTCTGGAGGAAAATAGTAAAGTGATGTAAAGGGCCTTTCCGAGCACAGGAGTAGCCTTGCTTTGGAAGAGGTATGTGGGAAGCTTCTAGGCTACAAGCGGCTGTCTGTAATTTTTGGGAACCAAAGACTCTCTGTGTTCCCAGCGCCGGGCGGCTGGGAGGGAGAGCAGCAGCGTGGGGGTTACGCAGCTGCCTCCCGTCTCGCTCAAGGGATGCTCGCGGCAGGGGGTGCAGCCTCGGCGTGCATCAGAGCCACCAAAACGCCAAACCAGGCTTGGTTTCGCTACCCCGGCATCAAAAAGTGAATGTTTGCTCTGGTGCCTGTGAGGGTTTTAGCCCTGAATCGTGGTGCCCTGCCTCCCTGCTGCTCTGTTTGCCCAAGGACGGCTGGCGTACCGGCGGCTGACATCTCCCCTTTCCCCTCCACGCAGCGCCTTGTCAGAAGTGCAGCGGGTGTCACCCTCTGCGGAGGTGACAGCAACAAGGCAACCTTGCTGGGGGGATCACGCTCCTTCCTGCACTGCTTTACTGCTCGGTCTTGTACTCTTTGCTCCGGATCAAGCCGTAACACAGGCGGTGCGGGCCCTCGCCAGCCCTGGGCTGTCCTGATCTTGCACAAGAGCAGGGAAGGTACTGGCTCCTGGGCTGAGGAGCACCTCCAGCCACTCTGCGTGTGCGATACCTGTCCCTGCCATCACGTGGGTGACGAGCATCCCTGACACTGGCCACAGGCATGCGCATACCTTCTGCTTTGCTGCAGCCCGGTTTTCCTTTTTTTTTTTTTTTTTGCCCCTACACTGAGGGATGCTGGCATGAGAAACACCACCTCCACCTGAGCAGCAGCTGCAGGTCATTCCCTAAATCACCCTCCCATAAAACCTCCCCCATGTGGGTGGAGAAGAAGAGGGTGATGAGGCTGCAGGGAGTACCAGTGGCAGCTTGGGCAGCAGTTTGCAGCAGTGGGGGTGCGCTGCCTGCTTGTCCTGTGTCGTGTGGGCGCTGGGGTCTTGCTATTTCTGGAGCAATGACTCAGCTCTCCATTATCTTCCTTTCCCAGGAAGGTGCTGAGGGATGGGATCTGTGCCCCCCCGCTTGGGGGACCCTATGTGAAAACAGGGGCGTGGGATGTGGCCAGAGTGGCCCTCCCCACCCGTCAGGCGCAGCCGCTTCCTTTCAGCCGTGGGCCTGGCTGCCAGCGGGGCACTGCAGCTCTGTTTTCCCAGGAAAATGGGGGCTGACTACGCTCTGACGCTTCCTGTGCCCCCCTGGAAGGGGCAACGGGGAGGAAACTGCAGGCCAGACCGCATCCCGTTGTGCGCTGGCAGGGGGAGGGCAGGGTGATCCGCGGGTGCCGCTTCGCTCGGTGCCTGCTGCTGGCAGCAGGAGCCAGCCCACGGTCACGGGTGGCACCGGACGAGCGGCATGGTCTGGGCAAACATGAGGACCTTCGGGCTCCTGGTGGATTTACCACAGCCATCAGGCAGAGCGTTTTATTGTCGACTCCTGGAATTTCAGGTTAATAAATAACAAAGCACTTAGGCCGTTTCGTGTTGCTAAAGTTTAAAACCAGGCTGCAGACTAAATATGGCCACTGGGGAAGCGTTTTTAGTGTTCTGACGGAAGCAGTTGTCCCTGCGTCACCCTGCAGAGCTCTAGAATCAGCTGGGGGTAAAAGCGTGGTGTGCAAGGTGAAGGGTGTTTGTTTTGAATCAAGAGTCTTCTTCGACACTCAGTCTTTGTTTGCGGTTCTGGAAGGTGCACGTCCTGCTTGATGCACTGCTGTTGGAGCACAATTCTTTTGCTGCGCGGGACTCTGATAGGGTTTTCTTCTAAACTTAATATCTCAGTGTTGGTCAAGTGGTGATTTAAAGCTTGAAAGCCTGCCTGCTAGGGCAGTTCAAGGTAGAGAGCCTCATCATGTTTTCAGTGTCTTGAACGAGGCCATGCAGCTGACGTGCAGAAGAACTTGGGATGTTCCGAAATGAAGCCTTGAGGAAGCCCTCTACGCGTGGCAATTAGACGAGGCTTTGAAGTTACGCGTACATAAAGGCGTTGCAGCCACCAAATAAGCGAGTTTCTTTGTGACAATTAGTACACAGCAATTGTTAGCAGATAAACACGTAATTAAAACGTGCAATACGTGCAACAACTTCAAGAAGAGTCAAAAAAGTATCATTCAAAGCTGCTAATAGGCAAGGAAGTCTTGCTCTATAACGTTTTGGAAGCCAGGAGCACTCGTTGCCACGCTCCCCGGTTGTGCGATGAGGCTGCTCCTCAGGTGAGGCGTGCCGGGGTGGCTGCGGCTTGTCCCTGCCCTGCGGGTGGATTTTGGCCACATGTCATCACGGGCGAGGCGTTGCCAGCACCAGGTCCCGGGGCTTGCCGGGGGGCACCCGCCTGCCCTGCGCTCCCCGGGGCTGCTGGCGGCATCACGCCGTGCCGCAGGGCCGGCACTGTAAGTGGGAGTAGCCAGGGACGAGTCGTCCCAGGAAGGTGATTTACGTCGCCGAAGCGGTGTGCAGTCACTTGTGGTTGCAAATAATCTCGCCATGCTCTCTGGGGATGCGTGACCCAGCGGTGGAAAATAGCGTGGAAGCCTTTTATCTGGTGAAGCAACGCTGCTGTCTGGCTTGGCGAAGCCAAAGCTTCGGTTCTCCGCAGCCACCCAGGCCTGGATACAGCCAGTGTTTCCAGTTTCCTGTGGGAAACAAGATGGTTTGTGGCAGTCTTACTGCCACCTTTCTGAGGGCAAAGGCCAGCTAATTCTGATTTATTTTCTCCTGGCTGCAACCCTGTGGCTATTTTGATTTGGAAGCGTGTTTTGTTTCTGACTACATCCTAAGCCATCCCTCCCCCTCCTCACAGCATCACAGCCGCGCTCCTGCGCTGGTGGGAAGCGCCGCTGCTGACGCTGGGACCGGGAACGAGGAACTACGGCTGAGGGCCGGGGTGGCCGGCGCCGGGTGCTGAAACACCGCCAGCCATGGCGTGGGATGGGGGTGACCCCATCCTCGCCGGCTGCCAAAACTGCGATGAGCTGTGCCTGTGCTGAGAGGAGACTTGAGGCACCCGGGGCAGGCTAGTGAGGGCACTGCTCTTTAGCTTGAGCTCGCCAGCACGCTGCACACCATAGCCACCCCAAAAATGACTCTGTGGGGTGCCCAAGGAGTTGCTGGTGTTTCCCCTTGAGACTGGGGCTCCTCTGCTTCCCGCAGGCAGCTCTGAGGCCAGCGGTGCCCCCGCGGTCCCCCCAGCCCCACGTGCTGATCTCCCCTTTCCCATCGCGACCGAAGCAGGCACTCCGTGACCGACTCCCTTTGGCCCTGGCCATGCACCAGTGCCCGGACTGGCAGAGTGGGTTAGCATAGGGTACGTGGGTTCCCCAGTTAGCTCCTGCCATGGTTCAGCGCGAAACCACTGCAGGTCTCTGCTTCAGCTTCTGTTTTAAGCGTGGTGGCTCACGGCGGCTGCTTGCAGGGTCGTTCCTGCCAGGTGACTTGCACTACCGCCCGCCTTGCAGCTCACGCCTCGCCCGAGCCCGCGCTGCCCGCACATGTCCCACGGGAGGTGCCCTGGGCTGCTCCCAGCACCGCGCCTGGCACGGGAGGGTTGGAGAAACAAATATGATGCAAACAGTGCTTTGAAACTCATGAAGTGACTCATGTGTCTGCTTAGGTCACCTTAGTCGAGGCTCTTCTTTGCTTTGTCTAACATGGCTGGGAATCTCTTTAAATGAACCACCCCAAAAAGCTGTACAAAGCTGTGCCTTGGCTTCACCAGCCCAGTTAGAAACCAGGATTTTGGTTACTGACACTTTCCTGAGCTGGTGGCACAGCTGGATTATGTCTGCTTTAACTTGCCTGTACTCGGTTTAATGAATGTCTTCTGACAGCTCATGTTATCAAATGCTTTGGGTTATTGTAGTAAACTCTGACCTGTAAGACCATGTGCACCAGTTCTTGCAGCTTTTCCAGCCAGCCAGGCCAAAGGGACATGCTTTATCGAAGCACAAATACGTGAGCATTTGATGCAATTTGCTTGCATTTATTCAGGAGCTGATGTTATTTCCAATGTAATTGTCTCATACTTTTGGGCCTGGCGGAAGGGGGCTGTGCAGTCTCTGTTTAGTGTGCAGCAGTGCATTTGCCCTTGTATCCCTGCAGCAGCTATGCTGCATCCCCTCTACATCCCTGATGTATCCACCCTCATACATCCCTGTTGTAACCCTCTTGCAGCCATACCACGTCCCCTTATATCCCTGTTGCAACCCCTTTGATCGCTGCTGCATCCCCCTTGAATCCCAGCTGTATTTTCCTCGTATACCCCCTTACATCCCTGGTGTACCCCTTTGCATCCTCCCTGCTGCAGCCCCCACTGACCCCATCGTATCCCCCTTGCAGCCCCTTTGCATCCTGCTGTAACCCCACCGCCCTCCCATTGCATCCTCCTTGCGCACCCCCATTGCAGTGCCCCTTGTACCCCCATGGAAGCCCCGTTATGTCCCCCCCTTTGCCCCCCCGTCACATCCCTGCTGCAGCCCTATTGCAGCTCCATTGCATCCTCCCCTTGCACCCCCGCTGCGACC
>VXAL01016050.1:155921-181789 GCA_013399475.1 Chauna torquata | reverse complement strand
GAAGGGGTCGCTTAATTCCAGCCCTGCGAATGGAAGCAGGGGGCAGCCTGGCCCGCAGCCCCCTCAGGAGCCCCCGCGCAGCCGCCCGGCCTCGAGGGGAAGAGGGGTTGGGGCAGGCAGCGGGGTTCGCTTGTTCCCCCCACAACCACGGCTCTGGTGGGATCTGCAGACCCCCCGGCACGCACGCAGCACCCCTCAGCCTCACCCGCCCCTGAGCCTCGCCAGCCAGGCCCCTGCTCCGCGGCCTGTCCCACCCCAGCCCCGTCCTTCCAGTGGGATCGGCCTGGCCTTGCCCTCCGTTCTGCAGTCACAGGAGCAGGGAGAGGTCCGAGGAAGGAGATCGCCACTCTTGCAAAGTTACCGGCCTGGTATGGGAAAAGTCACTGACGATTTAAAAATATCTGGCACTGTCTTTTTGCAGGAATTATGGAGAGAATCTCAGTTGAAAGACACTGTAAGGAGCGATGTCGTTACAGCAGTTTTCAGCTCCACAATTGCAACCGGAGTGTGATACTTGCCTAGTGGCTCCCGCGATACTCTGCAAACCTAGATAAATAGAGGAGCACGGGGAAATAGTGTTACTCCCATTAGACGAATAGAGAAACTGAGGCACAACAAGCTCCCATAATTCCCTCCCAAGTCATGGGCTCTGATCTTTTTATTTTTTTCCCCAAAGCCATTTGCATTTCTGATAGGAATTCCTAGGATATTGGAGCAGGGCCAAGGGGATTTGATGACTAGAATGAAAATGTCACTCCCTCCCAAGTTCCTCACGCTGCAAGGAGGAGACCCTGACAAATCATCCCCCGGAGAGCGTGCGGCAAGCCTGGGTGCTCTCGTGGACGGGCGGTCGTGACATCCCTTTCACCGAGACCGTGACGGCTCTGGGGCTGAGAGGTTCCGTGCAGGTGGTTGCTAAAAGCTTCACGCGCACTCACAGTCGCTGCTCTCTCCCCCGAGTATCCGTATATACCCATCTGTCGAAGTGCGCTGCGTGGTTCTGCGCTTACTCATGTGGAGAGCGCCTTCTAGAAAGTAGCTCTTTCTTCAGATTTTAGTTGCTTCATGAGAAAAACAGTGGCTCTTACAGTAACGCTGTGCTTCTACAGCATTTTTCTTCCGAGGATTTCAGGCAGCTTTACAATTACAGAGGCTTACGGCACTACATTGGCCCTGCGGGCGCAGGGAATGTGCTGGTTTACAACCAGGAGCACGGAGGCAACAGCAGAGGCTGGGACTTGACCAAGCCCATGTGGGGAGGCAGTGGCAGAGGGAGGCTGGCCTCCACGCTGCATGCTGGCCTCCCACGGCACGCCTAGATCTCAACGGGCATGGCGTGCTTCGCCCAAATGTCGTGTGAGACCCTTCCAAAGGCTGAGGGGGAAGGGGATAGGGAAGGGAAAGGGAGCTTTTAGCTGCCAAGAGGAGCATGCAATGGGAAGTACTTGTAGTGTGACACAGGCCAGGCTCTGGGCTGGTGTAAGACAGCGAAGTTTTGCTGGAAGCAGAGGAACAATGGGAATTTTCACTAGCAGGGGATCTGGCTTCAGCCCGTCTGAGAAGGGCTTTATCTCAACAGCAAGAGGCAGGAAGAGCCATATGAAAATTGGACCAAGATCCTGCGTGCACTGCCAGTTGGAGTGCAAACTGCTGTGGGAAAACTCATGGAGGAGTGCAATATTACCATGCAGAAATCAAAGGAACTGGTGATTCTGAAATGCTTTTAGGAACTGAAGAAAAATAAACTCTCGCGTCCGTTCGTGTTGCTGAATTAAGCGATGCAGCTCTGTTCTGCAGGCCATGACACCAGTGACAGTGCTGCTGCGCACAGGCAAAGGACAAGCACGGGCTCACAAACAATCCGGTGCCGCCTTCTTTTCCTTACTTCTGCTGCCGTGATAGTGTGTTGCCACGTCTCACCGGACTTGCTGGGTAGCCTAGGTGTGCTTGAGAATATGCCTAAGAGCTGCACAATAACCAAGAGGTGAAATCCCAGTGCTGAGAGACTTCTGAAGACATGGGAGAAAGGAAAAGGCAGAGAGGGAGGCAGGCAGGGATTTGCTGGACTTCCTCACCTTCCTGTGCTTTTCAGCCTTTTCTGGTTATTGAACCTCATCAGGACAAGGATGCGTTAGCCCATCCCTCTCACTTCAGGGTAAGACAGCACCCCAAAGCACCCATTTGTACATCAGAATCCACAGCCCTAAAAGGTCAGCAAAAGTGAATGGCTTGTACCACTGCTCCGTTGCCAAAATAGTCAGTCTGCAGTTGGACACAAAATCCCCTTGTTTTGTGCAAGGTGTTTCCATGGAGCTGCCAGATTTGAGAACCTCTCCTCTCCATCCTCTGGCTCAGGATTTGAAGGGCAGCGATATCCCCTCCATTCTTAGGGGACAGATCCATCACATTGGGAAACTGCAGCAATGGCAAGGGTGACAATAACGTGATGTCCAAGGGTGGCAGGAGCAGCCCTGCTCCGCTGGGTAGGAGTCCCAGGTGTTTCCTGAGCGGGTCATCTGTTGAAAGCAGCTTATTCAAGCCCACGCCAGTATGGGAGCGGCTCCCAGCTTTCCAGTCACCACCACCAGCGGCTACGGCAAGTAACAGGAGGGAGCTCCATTTGGGGGGGCTTTTGCAGCTTAGGGAATACTTCTCAAATAAATGCCCCAAGGTTGGGCCAGATCACAAGGAGCGAGGACGCAGAAACCCTTTGGGCTTTTCAAACACTGTCAAGGACACAGCTTGAGAGCTGCTGGATATTACAGTAGCTTTTGAGGACACTGCAAAGGTTAAACTTGGCGTAAACTGCCTCCATTCTCTGCCCTACCCATCATAATAATGGGATTGCTAGAGCTTGTTCATGTCAGATAATAACACTGTTTAACATGGCCACTTCTGAGGACCCAAATATAACACTCAGTCTTGAAATACATATGGGACCCAGCTGGCCATGCCAAGACCTTGGACACGGCATTTAAAGTCACAGGTGGCTGCAGCAGCTACTCGAGAAGGCTGAAACTCTTCCTGCCTCTGCCTGGGGAAAGCTTGCCACAGCTGAGTTCTGCTGCTCGTTTGAGATTTATCTGACCTGCATCCGAACTCTGTTCTCTTTTAATTTATATTATTCTACCATCTCTTCCTTTCTCCTTTCTTGTCTTCCTCCCTAACACCTCCTTCAGTCAGTAGCAGTGTTGAAATATTCCAGCCTCTCTGTTTCTTGAAGCTTCAGCCTCCTCCAGCTCTCAAATCTTCCATATGTGCTGGTTTAAACTTTCTGTGTGAGTGAAGACAAGGAGAGGGAACCGTATGAAAGACTTGCACTTACTCCATCTTCAGAATAAAAGTAAATCAGAGATGAGCCTGAACTTGGAGTTCAGCTCTGATCCTTTCCTCCTTCCTAGACTCTCGGCTCTGCCTGGGGGTGGTAGGCGGCACGGTTTGGATCGGGGACTGGAACTGGGTCATTGTGGGGCAGATCTAAGTTTGGAATTTTTTTTTCCTAAGTTTGACTTTTATCCAGTTAAGGATTTTGGCCCCAGTCCAACAATAATCATTACCCTGAGCCCAAACCTGGTTCTTCCATGTGTCTGGGATGGTTATTCTTTTTTAGAGGTGATAAACTAACACATCGTATGTGTTATCTATCTTTTGCAATAAATGCCAAGCTGTCAGAATGAAAATGTCACATAAATCATACATAAAGTATTTACATTAAAGAAGATTGACTCATACAAATTTAAACCTTTCTGATGGTGCTGTCCTTCACAGCAGGTTAGCCAGGTATTGCCAATGTGAAAGCAATGTTTCTATTTCCGGAGTTGAAATAAAACACAGTGCATCAAAACGGAGTCATCAAACCAAACCAAAATATATTTAACATGGTGCAACAGTCAATGCCATAAGAAATCACCATATAAGTATGCAGAGTCATATATAATCTACACATACTAATATGACTTTACAAATCTCATTTTACACGTAGATAACACGCAGAACTGACTCAGGAGGAAGCATCTATTGCCAGCCCCTTGGTTTCTTACCTGCTTGCCATAGGGAGTTGCAACACTTTGTTTTTGACAGTTACCATATTGTGATTGTATTGCCTTCTCCTGTGAGTCACGGTTGATGCCCATCTCTGCCATCCACGCGATGAAGTGGTACAGAGCTTGCTCAGCGCACGGCCGTCTCTTGCGTGATGGAGGTTTGGCAACCTGCAATGTCCCTGGTGGGTCCTGAGCATGGCCAGAAGCTCCTGGGTCAGTCCCTGGCTCTCAGGAGGACTCGGTTGGCTCTGCTGGGACCGGCCACCTCCTGGGAGTGACACTGCTGGGCTGATCTAAAAGTTTACTGGAGGCTCTGCACCTGCTCGCAGGGAAGCCGTGCAGGAAGAGCCTCCAGACTATCAGTGGGTGGGCTGTGGCAGGTTAACACCGTATCTACCTCTCCCTCCCTGGCCCCCCTCCCCTTTGCCAGCCCCTGCAGCTCTGAGCAAGTGGTAGGAATGAAATAACCACAAACCTGACCTACAGTCCTAAAAATAGTGGCACTAGCAGGGCACCGATCTACATTACGGCTCTTGACAATTGCTAACACTGGTGGAGCTGAACGAGGTTAACTACAGCTGGAAATGCAGCAGCATCTCTGCCGCAGACCGTGCAGGGCAAGGTTAGCAAAGGGCATGCTTTTTGCTTTATTCATGTGTCTCGCTGCTCTGTGGTGAAAGTCCTCAGCACTTCTGGGGGGCGTATCCTGCGGCTGCCTCAGTGGTCAGTGAAATCTGTGCTGCAAATACCTTGTTTTTGGGCAACAGAAGCCAATTAGAGCCTGAAAGACACCCTCACTGGCAAAACCCCAGAAAGGTGCAATGAAAAATTGGAAAGCAGAAGTGAGAAAACCAAAAAAGGAAAAAGAGAGTAGAGAGAGAAGAAAAGAAAATGACTGGTGAAAATAAAATTTTAAAAAGCTTTGTTTGGGTTTTGCAGTAGGTAACTCAGAGCCTGCAGATCTGAATTCTCCTTCTGACTTGACATTGACTGGCCGCGGGCCTTTCAGCGCCTCGCTTGGCCTTGCTTCTCTGAGTTTCTTACCTTGCAGGGCATCCAAAGGGGGCAAATGCAAAGCACGGGCTTTATAAAAATCTTCCCGTGGAAACAGCTGTCAAACACTGTGACTGAAATGTAAAAGAGCAGGATGGGAGAAAAGGCAAACACATAAGGAACAAAGAAAGAGTGAGGAGTAAAAGAGGGAAAGGAAGGGGGGATAAACGAACAGGGAGACCAATGGGAGAGGGAGAGAAGCTTTGGAAGTGAGGATGGCCACTTGTCAGGGTGACCATATCCTCATGCAACAGCAAGCAGAAGAACTGAAATCCGCAGCTGGTCCTGCAGACTGACGCTTGCAGGCTTGTGGCATCTCTGCAGCCACAGCAGTGAAGCTGTCCCAGGGCAGAGGAGCCGAGAAACCACGGGGGCCCATCACAGAGACGTTTCTAGACAAGAGGACCGTCTGACGTAGAAGTGTTGTCCATCGTGCCCCTCTGGTCTGTGCACAATCAAGACGGGGAAGAAGCGGGCGTCGTGGTAGGTTGGGGGGTTTTCGTTGACAGCCAGCTGGCTGGAGTAGGAGCAGCACTGCTCGTCGTGGCAGCCCCGGTCAGCGATGCTGCTGCTGCGGCTCCTCCAGAGGCCTGTCCTGTGGGAGCCGTGGACGCGGCAGAGGGAGAAGCGGCTGGTGTTGAGGGACAGGCGGGAGTTGCCGCTGCAGCTGTGGAAAGCGTGGCGTGAGAAGATGGAGGAGGTGCTGGAAGTGCGGTTGCAGCGCTCGCAGCCGTGGGCCGCTTCGCTGTACCGACACACCGCGTACCCATTGTATGCCGGGGAGTTGGCCAGGTCCATCAGCATGGCCTCCGAGTAGCTGGGGATCAGCTGCCGGTTGGTGCAGATGTGCCACTCCAGCTCCGTGCTGTCCTGCGTGGCGTCTCGAGGCATGCGGTACCGGTAGAGGGGCTCCTCTGCTGCAGTGGGCGCCACGTACTCCAGGCCCAGCAGCTTCTCCACGTGGTAGTGGACGTATGCAGTCCGATACTCTATGAGTACCCTAAGCGGCCACGAGATCATCAGGATGGCTGCCACCCAGAAAGCGTAGTGGGACACATACCATGGGAGGTGATCCGGGTCCCCGTAGGCCATCATAAGCTCTTTAAAGTCCACGTTTTTCAGCTGCATGCCTTCCCTCACCTCCATGTAGTCATCCAGCCCCTCGATCTCTGTGAAGAAGTGAGCCCTCTGGGTCAGGTAAGAGTTCTCAGACTCGATATTGGCAAAGCTGAAGCATTTGGTGAACCTCAGCTTGGTGGCTGTGTAGCTCTCCAGGCCCAGGAGCTCCTTGGAGACGTCCTTGTATCCACAGTGAGAGTAATCAAACTCAGCTTCAGCCACATGGGTGTTGACCCTCTCGTGGTAGACTTGTGTGGTGGTGTAGGCATCGCCGTTGCGGTATCGGGTCACCTGCCGGGTTCGCCGCACAAAGTGGTAGCTGATGGCCTTCCACCAGATGCACGGAGTGGCTTGCTGCATGCGGTTGATGCATTCGTAGACACTGTCCACGTCCGCCTTGTACTGCAACTCTCTCTTGACATGGCAGTGCCAGCACTCCACCAGGTACACCACATACAGCATGGAGAGGAAGGCCAGTGGGATGTAGACATAGCCGTCTGAGCAGGGGCTGTCGTGGTAGATCATGGACTTGCCCTTGAAGGAGCTATCGAAGCTGAGCTTGGTGACCCGGGCCAGCTGACACCAGGCCACCGCTCCCAAGCAGCCATACATGAGGATGGAGAGGAGGAGGCATTTCCAGTGGGACTCTCTGCACATGCAGGCGCTCAGGGACTGCTTCACGGGGCGTTGCTTCAAATCACACCACCGGGGACAGGGAGGGAGAAAGACAAAGAGAGGAACCTGTCAGTCACACTGCTTTACATAGCACATAGTGCCTTTTGCTTTCTGGGTTTGCTCTCGACTGCCTGAGGACTGGGACACCACCCTACTTCACAGAAACAGGAATATAAACCGCTTTCCCAGAAACACTGTGCCAGGGGCAGAGGTCCTTGCTTTTCCAGGCTCCAGAGAGAGAAGTCCTTTGCGTGGCAGCGACTTGCCATGCCCACACCCAGGTCAGACAGGTGCCTCTGTGGGGGCGAGATGGGCCCCCAGATCCTCCTCCCTGCAAGGAGCCAGCACCCGCCCCCATCTATGTACCACCCTCTGAGGCCAAGAGGGCTTCGCAGCAGGTGACCGGTCGAAAGCATGGAGCTGTGGGCTTGCCCCTGTGATCTGGGGGGTTCCTGCACCGTGCTGCTGGGGGGCTGGGGAGCACTGCCTTTCGCGGGGCCACGGCCCCATGGTCACACCAGCGCAGGGGGCCAGCGCCTGGCAGAGCTGGAGCTGCCGCCTGACTCAGAGCTGACTCAGCCCCAGCCCTGAAACCTACCGAGTGATTGACACCATTCTCTTGGAGGCAAGCCATCAGGAAAATTACCAGATTCAAGCACATTTATTGGAAAAAATTGTTAGGATTACAGCACAGTGCAGCATAGCTTCAGGCTGGTTAGAAGACGAGCTCCTACCTAAAACACCTGAACGGTTTAAGCATTGGAGTTAAGGGTGTATGAGTGAACATCGAAAATGTAGCACATCCCTCTCTTTCAAGTCACAAAAGTCAGGCTGGGAGTGGAGGGGGAGTTCACATTCTCGTACTCCCGCTGTGCTCGCTGAGACGATGTGATTGCAGTCCTTACCCCAGCGATGTTGCAGTGAATCAGCTGCATTGTCATGCTATGTTGGGCTATAATGAAAAAGACCAAATCCAGTCAAGCAGCTACTGGAAACAGAGTTGTCTCTGCAAAGAGCAGCAGCAGCATGGGTTACACTCCTGGCTGGCAGCTGCTTGTCTTTTGAAAGTGCGTGAAATGAGACCCCCTGCTCACCTGGTAGGTAATGTGGAGGGCTGAATGTGTCCCTCTCATCACCACCATCCTTTGTTTCCCCCTAACTCTGAGAAAATGACAGCAAGAAAGCAGATACACGCTGATATTCACGCATCATCATGCCCTCTGCTGAGCCTGATTTCATGCAAAAATAGAAGCATGCAGCTACTTCTTCTCCCAAGGGGCCACTGCTAATGCATCAAAGTACTCCATAGATGCCAGCAGATGCTAGGTTTGGGAAATGTCTTCTCTTTTTCTCCAGGGATAAAGTTCTCCCCCAGTGTAGCTTCTCTCAGACCCACAGCAGTTAGGATTCAGTAAGTAAGCTTGAACCAGTGAGGAGTTTAAGGACCAGCATCTTATGACTCAGGAAATAATAGTGCAGTGCCACTAGAAAGAATTGACCGTTTTCTCAATGAGATGGAAGCATTGGCACCTAACCTTGCAGGGCTATCAGATCAGATTTAATACTGTTTTTTTTTTTCTGTGAGAGACACTTCTAAGTAACTGTAGAGGTTTTTATGATTCACTGTGAGCGCTGCCAAACTAGACATCGCAGGGTTAGGTTTTGATTTTGTAGCTTCTAATCTGACACTGTGTAAGTGCAGAGTAATTTTATTTATTTTAGGGAGCCACACCATTCATCTGTAGCAACTAAGGGCAGAATTTGGCCCCTGATTCTTCCTGATGCATCCAGAAGGAACCTATAAAGAATTTCTTTTCTTATCCCAAGCCTTTTGGATATATTTATGTGCCAGAATGAAGAATAATTATTTTGGATTCTATTTGCTTTACCAAGGCCATTTACTATAACAATGGCCAGACTGGGTGCAGAGGAGCTACAGAGGTTATAAAAGACATGGTACATACCTTTTCTGCAGGTAAGGCAGTGAAAAAAACTTAGTATGAGTAAGAACAAGGCTGTTTTCCCTATCCTTTTGCAGGAAGCCTTGAGGAAAGCAACGGAGTGGCTTCAAGCAGTCCCCAAATCAGCTGAACACTACCTGTGGGAGTTTTGGGGGTAAATTTCTGGGTCTACACGCAGTCATGAAGAGTTTCATCTCTTGAAACTCCTGTCAAATACCCACTGCTCTGTCCCAGTGCCATTACTGCCCTGATGTAGGCTTCTCCCCAGCCACACTCTGCAGCACAGGTCAGAGCCCCAGGCTCTCCTGGCTCCTGGGGACTCCGCCAGGAATCACCATCTTTTGTTCTTTGTCTCGACTTTACGCGAACTAGAATTTTTAAGTGCTGTAGTAATGCAAAAATGTGGACTGTAATGAAGAACTGCAAACCTCCACCCTTTTTTCCCCTGAAGGTTTACTGAGGTGAAGAAAACTCTGCAAGTGAAACTCTCTACTCGGATGGTGCAGAAGAAGACAGCGGGAGAGGATTCTAACATGGGAATTGAAGTCCACACTCAGCAGGTTGTTTCTGTAGGTACATCTCATGCAAATCACATCTGGTTAATGCTCTACAGAATCCCAATGCACCCAGCTAAGGATGTCTGGCAGTCAGCTGTAATGTAAGGTGTGTGTTTAAGTACTCCAGGAACCCCTACCTTCTCCGTGACGCATTGAAAGCGTTGTCAGCCTGGCCCTGCACGCAGCCATGCGAAGGCTGTCCCGTGTCAGTTAAGGCACTATTTGCCAAAGGCACTGCAATCCCCACCTCTCCTTTATCTCCATTCCCTTTGACTAATAACTTCTCTGCTCTCTGAAGCTCTGTGGGCCAACTTGCAACCCACAGCTTGGCTCCTACCCAAGGACTGATTCAACCAGCCCTGCTGGTTAGGGTTATCAGTGGCCATACTGGAGCCTGAGAGCTGGCAAATGCCTCCTAACGTGCTTAGCCCCATGAAATGCCACCCCCACTTTGGGGAAAGAGGTGGCCACGGTCTCACCAGTCTCAGAGCAGCGCTGGGCTGGGCTGGCAGCAGCTCCGAGGCTTGCAGGTCCAGGTCTCTGTATGCATCCTGTGGAGACACCTCAAAAACAGCTTTCAGACCCCTGCACTGACAGAGCTGGATCTGCCCAGGTTGGGTTACCTCCACTGTCGGCACTGCAGCTTGTAAGAAATGCAGCTTCTCTCCTTCTTGTGTTAGTGAGGACACGCGGCCATAGTGCCCACTGCCAGATCTTTCAGATTCACACACACCTATCGGTCCAGCTCCATGGGGCCTTCGTGCTCAAAACCCTCTGGGAAAAACACAGCTCTTTTCTCCTGGCTCTTCCGACCCACTGCCTTATACCCTCCCTTGCTGTCAGTCAGACCTCATTCTCTGCGGGTCCTCAGTTATAAAAGGATCTTTCCTCTAGGGTCTACCCCCTGAGCTGTCCCTCTCATTTCACGTCCTGACTATGTTCATCTGGCCTATATCTCCTTGTTTCTCCTTATAATATTAGAAACACTACTAGTGTATTTGTAAGAAAGACAGGACATATAACAAATAGTTACAATAAAAGTATCAGACATTCAAAAGTCTAATAAGGAAATGTATCTTTCCGTCTATCTTTGCATAACAAATTCAGTAATATGTTAAACCGGTGGCTCCCAGACTTTATTAATTAACATACCACCTTCTTGCAAGCATGGTGTTTGTGGTACTACGTGGAATTTTCTCCTTTCCTTGCACAGTGTTTCAGATCGAAATGGGGTAAGCTTGTATTTCGAGGTGACTATAATAAATGCTTAAGGAAACTAATAATTTCCATGATAACTTGGGCCAGTCGGTGAGCGAGAGCTGCATTCTCTGAGGAATGCTGTGGCTTCTGTGTTGTTTTGATGTGGAGCAAAACCATAACCCCTGGAAAATGTTAGCAGAGAAACGTAATTGAAGAAAGCGAGGTCAGTGAGCCCAACAGAAAGCCAGAGCCAAGCAGTGACTGTCCCAGAGTAGGCGAAAGCTCAGTCACCAGGCACCTTGCCTGCAAGCTAGGACTCACAGATTTGGGTCTCTAGCCCAAAACAAGAGGTTGGGGCAGCCCTGGCCTGAGCTGCCCTTGGCCCCACTCTACCTTTGCATCGGGGCTTTTTGGCCTGTCCTTTCCAAAAAAAGCTCAGGCAGCTTACATCCCACGCAAAATGGAGAGGCAGCTCTGTGTTCTCCCGTGCTCTGTTTGTTGTTTGGTGGTGTGGAGTCTTCTGAGACACTAAATGAGAGAGGTTATTTAATTTGTTGCCGCAGTTGCTGGAAAATAGTCTGGAAAGCCCTAGATGCTGACGGAAAACTGGAAATTCAACTGACACCTGCAGCAGACAGGAGTTTCCAGGCTGGCAGCATTTCGATTATTTCTCCTTCAAGAAACTTTGTGCAGAACTTAGTTTGCAAATGATAAAGCACTCAGGCAGTGGCTGAAAGGACAGTTGCCTTCAAAGACACCCTCGGATGGCAGATGCCGAGATCAAACGCTGGTATGCAGGGACCGGCGGGAGCCGGCACACCCACCCTGCGCTTGTCCCAGATCTGCAGCAGCCGGCTCAGCTTCTGGCTGCAGCAACAGTAATTAAAATCATTTAAAAGTGCTTTGTGTTGTAACAGCGTGCAGATTTGGGCTGTTCATTTTGCCTAGTGTAAAGGGGTGGGGAGAGAGGAGAGGGGGAGCGTAGGGCCCAGCACTTAGCAGCTGGAGCAGTGTGGCCAGGGGCTGGATGGGCAGGTGGCCAGAGTTTTGGTTCTTTCACCCATCCCTGGACTACTTGTGAGTGACCAGCATGAAGACGCGGGCAGCTAGGTTGTAACTGGTAACCACCCAAGCAACTGCATGAGGGTGGCCAAGAAGGCAAAAAACTACCCCCTCCCCTGCAAGCCCTGATTTCTCCTTACAAGGCACATTTGAGCTGTAAGACTGATGCTAGAGAACAACATATTTCTGAATTATTTGTGTCCCTGAGTCCCTGCCTCATGGGGAGTACATAAAAACTAATGTGTTTCCTGGGGTGCAGGTCAAGGCGGGCTGGATGTCCCCGCTCCCGCAAGCGATCATCCCCTGGTTAGCAGGCAGAGGAAGAGATGCTCAGAGAAGCCTGGACTGATTCCACCAGCCCAGGTTTTTGGGTGCCTACCTTGAACCTCCGGCACCTCCATTTTATCAGTGGAGGCTCACTGCTTTTGCTGATCTCCGGACACCAGCATATCTGATAGCAGGACTCACCCACTGAGCACAAGGCTGTCCCTACATGATGGCTGGGATGGTTACAATACAAGAAACAGCCAGATGGTTCTTTAGTACTCCCAGGTAGTCATAGGAATTTCTCCTATGACTTTGCAAGACTATTCTGGGTCAGGAAAGTTCAGCTTTTACTATGATCCAAACTACATTTACATCTTACGACTGGGAGACACTATGCCTTCTCTCTTTAGCTCCTATACCTCACAGGCAGTCCAATTTCACTCTACAGTCCTACGTACAGCCCAGTAACTGTTGGTTGGTAGAAACTCATCTTCCATAAAGACATGCTGCTTTAATTTATAGACAAAAGCAAATAAGGAACCTGCAATCCCTTCTGCAATTTGTTCTGATGATGAAATTTTATTGCCATTGTAATTTTGTCTCACTTTAGCCCCCATTGATGGCAGTGGGGATGCCCATTCTCCGTGTGAGGAAAGACTCCTTTCATACTGCTGCCTTCTCTCTCTGAAGGTGCTTCTCCATTCTAATTATGACACCTCCCGGCTTTCTTTTTGACAAATTAAATGGGTCAAGGTCTCGAAGTCCTTCACTGCACAGATTTTTTTCGAGCTGTCTTTGGTACTCTGCTCTTTCTCCGGCGCCTCAAGATCCTTCTTAACGTGTACCCTGCAAGTGGATACAGGACTTCAGCACTTATTTCACTGGCATCATACCAAAACATAAAATGACCTCCCATTCCCACACATTTTCCCTTTTTGCATATCTCCAAGAGTTGCATTAGTAGATTTTGGCCCAGCACCACCCTGGGTGTGTATTTAACCATTCACCTACTTTGCTCCTAGGTATTATTTGAATCACTGTTTTGAGAACAGCTAAAGGGTTGGCTGCGCTCTCCACCCTGAAATGTGTAACTTCAGATTTAGCTTTGGATTGAATAACGAAATTACCAAATGAAGCAGATCCCTCTGTAGGACAGTGCTCATCTCATCATAACAGACCAGCCTGGTAATGTTTGTGCCAACTGTGAATGTTACCAGCAGTGATTTTATGCTTAAATCCAGCGGATAGTGTCAAATCTAGTAATTATTCCTTCAGAACTCTGCCAATCTAATGGCTAAATACCCCATTAACTTATACAAGACAACTGTCTTCATAAAGCCAAGTGCCAGTCATTAGAACAAGGCTGTGGGTGTTGTGTGGACGCCGAGGTGCTCCTCACACTTCTAGTGCTGACTGCCGGGGGTAATCCCACATGCAGCTCTAGACGCAACGCTAACGCAAACCCTGCCAAAGCTGCAGTGGAGCATGTCATTACCTAGCTTGCTGTTGTCGTACGCTATTAATCAGTAGTTGTATTTTACTCCACAAGTGGGAGTATGGCAGCGTGGGCTTGAAGTGTTACTTCTTTTTCTTTGCTGCTTATGGCATGCAAATGGTTACGGAGATCATTGTAAACCTCTTGTTTTGTCCACTGCTAATTTGGACTGTCAGAATAAATTTGAACTGGAGGCTGCCAAACTGACCATGATGGAGTGGCAGAAATAGCCTGTGAAGTTCAAAGGAAGCTGACTAAACTGTTTTGGAGTTAGTCTTTAAAAAATTTATACGTAATTTTGCTATATGTTTACTGTTTCTCTGTAGCTTTCTAATGACAAAATGGCTTTTTCCTCTTCTGTCAGACTCAGTGCTTCAGTCTCCTTGAAAACTCCAGCATGAGCTGGATAAGCAGATAATATGCTGCAACAGCATGAATTTATTCTAATGTTTGTTTTGTGGACAGTTTGGGGCCCAAGTTTGACTGTCTGTGTCTGGTTTGCAGCCAGATATCTGGGTTCCCCGATTTCAAAAGCATCAAAGTTCTTCTTCAGGGAAATCATGCCAGAAGCATTTCCTGTCCTTTGAAACCACACGTGTGAACGTGTTTGCCCTTGGTGGCTGACCTCAAGAGCTGCAATTTTGCTGAAGCAAAATGCTATCATGTCAGAAATGAAAGAATGAGAGAAAACAGAAGATAGCGAAGACGTGGCCTGAATGGAAATAGAGAAATGAGAGGGAAACACAGTAGGAGGGGGATGAAGAGGTGGAAGAGGGAAGAGGTTAGCATAGACACGCTCCAAATGCAAATATCACCGAGGCAGGGAAAGGGCGGCGGCAGGCGAGGACGGGGACCTGCCAGCCTGGGCTGGGATGGGAGGGAGTCAGGCCCAGGGAAGGACCTGAGCAGGTTTCGGCGTGGGGAAGGTGCTGACCCTGGCAGCACCAAGGTGACTGATGAGCCAACAGTCCTCCTGGCCCATCTACGGTCTGGAAAGCAGCTCCTCCTGAACGGCTGCTCTCTCGCTGCTGGGAACTTCTCCAAAAAAGCAGGTCTGTGCCCCTGTCTCCTCCTCACCACCCGGGGTGGTGGGATCAGGCTGTGCTGAGTGGGGGCAGAGACTCCCACTGTGGTGGCACCGCGCTGCAGCAGTGGCACCGCGGCCGTGCCGCAGCGAGCAGAGGTGCGTGGCAATGCCCGGCATCACAGCACGCTCCTGCTCTCCTCCGAGAGCTGGCTCCAGCGCTGCGGGGTGACCTTATCACTGTCTTCAACAGCAAAGTGACCCCACAGCTCGGGATTGCTCATGTGAGCTATGAGTCAATCTTGTCTTTTTTTTTTTTTTTTTTCTTTTTTTGTTTTATTTTACAAGCATAGTCTTCCTGTCCATGGGGAAAAAAGAGTGGGAGAAACACTGACATAGGGCTGGAAGAAGAGAAATAGAAGTAGAGAAGAAAGAACTAAAAATGGGGGATAAATTGATGCCAGCCACAATTTCATTTGCCTCCGTGGATTTATACTGGTGACGAACACATCTCAGTGAGATAAATGAAAGGGAAAGAACAATCAATAACCAAAAGTCACCCACTTTGGCAGGTGGTGACCTGCCTGGATGAAAGCAGATTTTTGTCTCTGACTATAAGGCCTCTTCCATCTTGATCAGGAGGGGGCAGTAGAAAATGTTCTACCTCCTGATGGATGTGGCAGGATGTAACACAGAGAGGACCACAAAGTCTGTGCCAGGAGAGCCCTCAGTTGTGATATTGACCATAACTGAGGTGACCTCTGACACCAGGACCAGCCTCTGGTGTGTTGAGAAAGGCTTTGCCATTTGTGCAGTGAGACAGGGATGATGCAACGAGGGCGAGGAGATCTCTACCCCGCTTACCCAAGCACCCACCACAGATGTGGGCGCAGATACCACCTTCCAAGTCCTGAGGTGATCCTGGTGAAAGACTGGCCAAGGAGGCTGGGATGACCAGGGAGAAGACAACTACAGGAGAAGAGTCAGAGTACAATCTCTTCTTGCCTCCCAGGGCCAAATGAACTCCTAGGTGAGATGCTCATTAGCGCAGAGAGGAAGGAGCCTGCAGGGCTGTGCTAAACCAGATGTTGGTGTATGACGGTTAGAAGTACTCCTCCACCATGTGACCCAATCTGGGCACTGCACGGGGCATCGATAATAAGGCCTGGTGAGGGAAAAGGGAGATATTACAACAGTCATCTCATAAATCCCCTCCTGGGGAGCCTGAAATAAAATCCCTCCTCCCATCCATCTTGAACTGCAAGAAGCCCATTACCCCCAGCTCACGCTGAGCCAATAGAAAGTGCTCTCAGCATGGCTGCCAGCATGGAGGGAAAGGGAAATACGACGAATAGAAGGCAATGGAAAAAGCCATTTAGCATCAAAGAGAATTTCCCTTCGGTCCTTGAACACGTAGTACGATTGCTGCTGCATGTACGTTTTGAACGCACCACTTGCTCCTCTGCCACGAAGCTCCTGCCAGAATGAAAACCTCACACAGGCAGGGGCTGTGACACCAGCGCCGAGCAGAGATGCTCTGTGAGTGGGTTTAACAGGAATAACCTGAGCGCACGCTGCACATTGGTAGTATCACCAACGTGGAGACTTTCGCTTCGGCAGCTGCGCTCCAGCGGTGAATAGGGATTGCTGGGTTTCTGGTTGTTTAAAGCCCTGCAGAGATTTAATCTCCTCCTTCCCTCACTGGAGCTGTCAGGGGGGATGTCTCAGAGAGGAAAGGTGCACAAAACGGAGGCATTCAATTCTCTCCCCAGCAGAGCCTATCACAGGACAAGACAAAACACAAAATGGCACATGTGTTGCTGATCCACCTGAAGGTCAGCTGATAGGACCCCCTGAGGAACCATACAAAGGCAGCCCTTTACTTCACACCATTCACCCTCATGGATTCAAGCATGCAAGCCACCATCTGGAGAAGAGGAAAGCAGAGGTCAGGACAGAAGGAGCCTCCAGTTCTCTAAAATGTCAGACCCAGAGGTAGCTCTTGCAGGATACTTTTGAGTTCTTCAAGCAGAACAAAGTAAAATCCCAGAAAAGAAAGGCATTTAGATCCCAGCCAGTATATATGCAGCACATTGCGTCAGGATGGGAAAGCTGCTTACTAAAATATAAGGGGAGGAAGGTGAGGGGCATGAAGCACTTGGCTCCAGCTGCCTCCGCCAGCGATGCACTTGCGCGCTGCTGCAAGGAAAGCCATGCAGGTACATTTTCAGTGCAAAGGAATCCTAGCAACAAAGTGGTCACCATTTGCAAAACAGAAATCAGGGCTGTTTTAGCGGCAGCTTCTTACAAGCTCACAAAATACTACATTAACAAAATTATCGCTTTTCCCCCAGAATTACTGACGTTGCTGGCTTTTGACTCAGCAGCGACACAAAGTCATGTTCCCTTACGCCTCCCCCTTGGATATTGACGGTTCTTGGCAGGCACAGGGTAAATGTTACTGGTACAACAAGGTGGATTCAGGAGGCTCACAGATGGGTGCAGAGCTTCAGGATGGGGAAGGAAACGTCCCCAGAGGTTGGAGCTGAGCTTACACGTCATCAGCCAACACGCCAAAAGACAGACACCCATTCAGTGTGGAGGGAAGGTTCAGAAGGCAGAAACTCTAGATTTCTGCCAATATGCTGCTCAGACCAGGGCTGGAGAGACAGCAGTCCCGCATGGCAAGGAGGGAGGCTACAGCAGCTGTGTGGGTGATTTGCAGACCATGCAACCTGAGTGATGGATGTAGGGAAGGCGGTGTGCGACTCTCGGTGGCAGGCTTCCGACTGCATTTTTGCTGTGGCCAAAGTGCGTTTCACCATGTGCTGTCCCATGAGAGCGGGTGCGCTGGAGCCCGAGGTGGATCCCCACAACACGCTGCTGCCGTCAGTGCCAGCCCGCCTGGGAAACTGCTTCACGCCTGAACGCCGAGCGGCTCCGGCCAAGCGACCTCTGGTACGAGATCTACCAGTGGGGCTGCTGGGCCACCACCTCTGCTGGTGCCCCTGCTGCCTCCTGCTTGGCTAGGAGAAGCCATTCACGAGCAAGCACCACCGAGGTAACCCTGCAGCTACTGTCCTAGCAGCCTGCGTGAGAGAAAACGAAGGCGAGATGCTGGCCTCTGAGAGGCCACACCACCAGCAGCGCCCCATTCGCCTGCTGGGCCGTGCCCCACGTCCATGAGAGCAAGGGCAGCAGGCGGTGGCAGGCGGAGGCCCACCAGCCAAGGGAAACCAGGAGGGCAGGTGAGACCGGCTCCTGGTGCTTCAGTCTGGGGACAGGGACAGCGGGAAGTAGAGACCTCCATGTGGTTGACAACTCCCGGCTGGATCCAACAGGAATCCATGCATACCATCTTGTTAGCTCCTCACTGGCTGTCGGCAGCCTGGCTGTGTAATGCCTCTGTTTGGACAGACTTCACAAATGAGAAAAATAGTTTGTTATTACTAACGCGATTTAATCTTTGCTTGCTCTGAAGGAACACCCTGAGATTCGAATGGGGGTTAGAAACATCTTGCAAGCACTCAGAAGAAATGTGACCCAGGACTGATCCAAGTTCCAGTGAAGTCAAGGGAAGTCTTTCAAAGTGAACAGTGGCCCAAGCCTAGTCCAGAACCACAAAATTTATTTTTATTCTCACTTTTTTGCAATGCCATCCTTCTACCTAAGTGGTAACCAGTAAAACCAGAACAAAATGACTCTGTGATTTGACCTCTCAATCTCCATCCTTCCCACTGCCTGTGTGGGACCTCCCAGTTAGAGCCAGCCAGCCATGCTTCAGCAAAAGACCTCCCAGCACCACGGTGTTGGGCTCAGGCTGCGGCTGTGCCTGGTCCCTTGTGCTGCTGAGCTGAGCATCCCTCGCAATAACATCCACCACTGCTCTGTCAGACTCAGAGAGTGCCATTCCCCATCTCTGCACCTTTCTGAACACAGCTGGGACCTCAGCGCTGTGAGATTTTTTTATAATGGTGCTCCTGTTAAGATGAGGTAGCATCCCAGCAGCTAATGCTTCCCAGTGAGAAAAGAGGATTCATGATGAATATCACTCCTTTCTATCCCTTGCTTCTCTTTTCTCTCTCAGATGCATGTTCTGCAATAACCTGTGACAACATAGCATGTGAAAGCTTTACCGCAAATTTATTTAAATACCTAATGGTTAAAAGAGATCCTGGGAGCTGAGACGCCTGGGTTGTATTTCCTGACCTGACTTTGACCCATGGCGTGGCTTCATCACACCTCTCCACACCTCCCGAAGTGTGAAAAAGTAGCATTTGTAAAGCGCTTTCACATGAGCATCGCAGCAGCAGTCTCCTGGAGGACATGTGAGCCATCCTACCCTGCAGCTACACATACCCACCGGTGGGAACCACAGGCTTTGCCTCTTGCCGCATGCAGGACAGTTCCCGGCTGAGGACCATGGCTGTGCCAGCTCCATGGCACACCTCAGGCCTGCAGACAGATTGCCATTGGCACCTTTTCACCACATTCCCTCATTACCTCCTCTCTCCACCAGGTACCTGCACTTCTGGCTGGCCACCTCACCTCCAGGCAGTCACGAGGGGTTGTTTTCCACCTTTTGGGTCCTCAGTGGGACCCCCATGCCGGCTGGACCCTACTGGCAGATGCTACCACCCCAGCCTTTGTGGTGCTCCATGCAGGAGGTAGGGCGTGGTGTGTGGCAGCAGGCATTGCAGCCCTTCCAGCTCGTCCTCCAGGACACACGGTGCTGGTTTGCGAGGGCTGCTCGAAGGAAGGTGCTGAAGCCTTGTGCTGAATCACTTTTGTCAAAACACTTGCTGAATGGTGTACTCCACAATTCCCAGTCCTGCTCCTGAGGGCAATCAGTTGCATGGGTATAACAAAGGCATCCTGCAAGCCTCCAACCACAAATGCATGGCCACAAACACCTCCTTTCCTGCAGCCAAGCGTGCTGTGGGCTGCAGAAGCCTCTGACCAAGTCCATCTCCTTCTCTGGTAAGACTGGGTTATGCAGACTCCACATTTGGAAGCTACCCCAGCTACCCACCATCAGTGTCCTTGTCTTCCCGACCTCACTCTCGGTGACCTGCTCTCCGCCCTTTGCTGCCACGTCCCACCCTGCTGGCCCCGCTCCCACCAGCCAGCTCTTCCCACCCCTGTTGTCCCTGAAGCATCACCGGACGCTGAACTGGGATGCACGATAGGTCAACCTGTATAGAAACGGCTCTACATGTCAGCTGGGATTCCCTGTACGGTATCTGCCTAATGCAAACACACAGAAGCTGCAAGCTCGGTCACCTCACAGGGCATAATCCCCTCCGTCCTCGCCCGGGGACATGCACGGTGCCATGAGAAGGGCTGCCAGGTACACCAGACACCACTTCCCAACCTTAGCTCTGCTCTGGGAAGGCTGCCAGCCTGGCGGTGCTGCCGGCGCCACGCAGCCGGGCTTCTCCAGCCTTCCCACTCGCCATCTGTGCTGCCCGCTTCTGCAACATCTCCCCCTGCGGCTTGGGGGCTGAGGCTGCTCTCCCTGCTGGGGCAGAGTTAAGGTTGCGGTAGGTGTTGCCCGCGGCCTATGGTGGCTGTTCCAGGGCTGGGATGTGCGGGGGAAGAGCAGAAAGCACAAACTGTTACGCAGTTAGGTCCAGGAGCTTCTCTTCCTTGACTTGGTGGCTTGGGATGAGACATGCTGTGGGCAGAGCAGCCGCAGCTCACGTAGGGCCTGGCATGGGCGGCTCTGCTGCCGGCAGCATCCCAGGGATGCAGATCCCAGCCTCGTGCTGCTGCACGGACGACGTCGCCCCGCTGGGCTTTGGCTAGGTAACAGTGCTGCTACGAGAACTGTGACCTCAAGGAAGTTCCACGATGCGCTAATTTTAACTCTGTAGTTCTTAAGCTCAGAGGAGCCAGACGAATGATTATACTCCGAAAGTGAACTCTTCAGTGAACTGTATTTTTCATGATTAGAACTTAAAAACTAATTAACTACTTAACCACACTTTTCTGAACACTAGAACTCCTGTTATAAGTGAATAATCAAACAGAGCTTTATCTGTGGTGTCACAGCAGTGTCACTGTAACAACTGCAGGGGCTCACAGTGCTGATAGCTCAGCAGCTGCTGTTTTCGGTGTTAACTCACTGCCGTGTGTTAGGACGCACCCAGAAGCAATCCCCATTGACTATGGACCACTTTGGGACATTTCATTCTATTTAATCTCTTTTTCTCCAGTGTCTCGGTTCACCAGCAATGATGTGAGCTACTTTATTCCAAGGTGTAGGAATGGAGGAGAGGAAGCCCCTCGCTCTGTTCCTAGGGAGAAGATACAGAATCACAGAATGGCTGAGGTTGGAAGGGACCTCTGGAGATAATCTAGTCCAACAAACATCTAGCCCTCTTTTGCTTTCAGCCTGGCTGAACTGGCGTCACGCTATACAAAACAAAATAGTGCATCCTTCCTGTAAGCAAAGTACAACCCTGTCCTAACAACCCATTCTTCTCTTCCTACCGTTTATAGTTGACCTTATGAGGTACTTAAATCACATAGGGAAAGGATTATCAGAGAATCACAGAAGTATAGAATATCCCGAAATGGAAGGGACTCACAAGGATCATCGAGTCCAACTCCTGGCTCCACATAGGACCACCCAAAAATCAAACCATGTGTCTGGGAGCGTTGTCCAAGCACTTCTTGACCTCCAGCAGGCTTGGTGCTGTGACTCCCTGGGGAGCCTGTTTCAAGTACCCAACCTCCCTCTCAGTGAAGAACCTTTTCCTAATATCCTAATATCTGAAGAATATATAAAGAAGTGTCTCTCCCCAGCTGACGGAGGGAACACAAGTGATTCCTTCAGCCTGTTTCCCTTCCTCTGAGTGAAAAAGAGCCTTGGTATCCACTCTTCCCTTCTGGGGGGTGTCTGAAGTGAGAAAGGGAAAACAAGCAGCATATTTGGGGTGTGCAGTGTGCAGATCCTTTGCTTTCCACTGGTATCAGCTGGCTAGCTGTCCTCCTGAGGGCACGGCATTAGCAGCCGGGCCTGGACAGGACCTAGTCTGACCCTGGTCACCTAGTCTCTCCTTATCCCCTGAGGCAACATCTACTTACTTAACAGCTGTTTGCCAAAGTTGTCCTTACAGCCTTCCAATGATGGAGCTCCACAAGCTCCCCAGTCACTCCAGCCCACTCTCCTGAGACAATTCCCTTGCTGGAGGGAACTCTGAATGTCAGCCAGAAGGAGCAACACCGTTCAGTCTCAGCCACGGCTGCGAGGGAGCACTCTCTGTTGCAGAGGACAGAGGACCTTGCCCTCGGAAGCCCCCACAGCTGGAGCCCAGGCTGCCGTTTGGAGCTCAGACACATCCATCTGTTGTTTCTTATCTATTTTTTTAAACTCTTGACAGCTTCTTTTTCGAAGTACAGAGGAGAGACAACTTCAGGGCACCAAGAACAGGCGCGTGAGCAGAAGATAAAGTGGGGCAAAGAAAAGAACAAAAGATGCGATGCCTCAGCATGGATTTTCTTTTGACAGGATCTGCAATGCAAATATTTCCTGGAACTGCAGGATCATGAAAAAAAAGCTTTCCTGTTCCTCCGATGCCACTATTGATGGAATTGTTCCCTTGTCTTTGTTCCTTTTTGTCTTTGGTCTTTGAGGGTGACCATTTGTATCAAGAAATGAGGTGCCCTCCTTGATTTACGTTTGCTGAATGAGTGGGCAGGAGGGGTAGAAAGAGGCTTGCAGTGTTTGACCCTCATTCAAGAGGGGTAATATTGTGCACTGTATGAATAGTATCTCTTTGGTCAATTTTACTCTTTTGGGATGGTGACAGCCTTCCACTGGGCCAAGCAGCAGCTATTATTCAGGGTGTTACTGGAGCAGGTCTTTTGCAAGAGGTTTGGAAGAGCCAAGGGGAAGAAAAGCACTTCCCTAGTCCTGCATTTCACGTTCCATGCTCTCCCACTAGCCAGAAGCCAGGGTCAGTGCTCTGTGCAGCTCTTGGGGGAGAGATTTATCAGGCAAATAGCCCCTCTCTGCAGCTTGGTACCCAATGGTCCTCCTGAGCCTCTGCTTAAAAGGTGGCAGGGACCAACATCAACCTCCTTCGCAGGCCCTATGCCCTCTCTCCTTTCCAGCCCCTGCACCTGACTCTGTTTCTGGTGAGCACAGAAGCCTCGGCGAGGACAGCGAGTCTCTACAGGAGGAGGCAGCCAGAGGCAGTGGGAGCCAACAGGCTCCCGTGGATCTGCGAGGAAGAGGGCTTCATCAGAGCATGGGGATCTCCGGGTGAGAAAGGTGCAGCTACGGCAGGCCTGATAAACCTGGGAGGGCCACCTGCTCAGTTCCTCCACCACCTCCCATCCACGTGAACACGATGCAGCTCATGGATGGGGACAATTTAAAGCTACCTGGTCTAAGTCATGAAGGGCTTTATGGCTGATGTTCTCAGTGCCATAAAATAAGCCTTGACAAACAAAGTAAATGTGTTTGACATCCCCATGGGGGAAAAGAGATAAAAAGCTGGAGAACTAAACATATTCAATCCTCCAAGTAGAGGGTGGCTATCCAGTGGCATGCTTAAGAGGAAAGGACCGAGCTATCTTTTGACCCGACAGTCTGCAAAGCTGCAGCCTGCAAACAAGCAATACGTATGTTTTCTGAACTTGTCACACCCCTTGGTGCTTTTGTGGTCGCAAACAGCACTTTTGATATGAACTCCTGTTGTATTTTGCACTGGCAGCAAGAGGCAGATGAGACAGTTTTAAGCAGTCTCTTTCTTCTGCAACGTTTCGAAGCATATCAGTGCACTGATGACCATGGGTTCCAGGAACATTTACCCACGAGGTTTTCCCTCTTTTATTTAGACAGACTAACCGATTGTTCTATGTCATGCCCAATTAGAGTTCTTAAATATGGAAGACAAGATAAAACCAGTCATGGACAACTGCTGTTTGACTCTGCCAATACAGACAAGACAAATATGTTTTTCAAAATGTCAAGTGGCTGCTGCTTTAAGCTTTCTTCAGCAATTACTTGGCTTTGGTAGCAAATAAATGACGTTTGTACTTACCAGCTTTACTTTCCTGAAAAAAAAAATTCCAGCTAAGTTTTAAAAATTTAAATATTTAAGACCATTTTCTAATCGAGATATAAATTGGCAGAAATGTAGAAAAGTCACCATCAACTCTTCAGTGTAGGTGTAGGCTGTCACAGTAACAAGTAAGACAAGAAAAATAGCCAGCCCACAGCTTAACCATAGCAGGACAGAGCAGCAGGGAGGAAAGTAGAGGAAAATATATCCAGAGAATCAATCAACAGCAATAACTGCTGAACTGTTTGGAAAAACATGTCCCTTCCCTTCCCTCCCCTCAAAGACCTTCATTTTTTTTCATAGGAGTTGATGGGGTGGTAAAATCCTACACCACCACCAAAAGCATGACTGTTCCAGGTCATTCAGCTCTAGCAATTGATATCCCAACAGGAGAAAAAACAAACAAACAAAAAACAAACAAACAAACAAAACCCACCACCAAACCACAAAACAAACAACAGAATAGTTGCAGGTAATCTGAGGGCTTGCTCTGACATTCAGCAATGTCAGCAGTAAAGCCAGGTGGCCCCTGGAAGAACAGGACCAGGGCTGCGGTGGGGACCGAGCAGCTCCCTCCTGCTCCGCAGCAGCATCCTCACTTGTTCTGTTCTCAAGAACAGCAACTCAGACTTCAGGCACATTCTCACTCAGGATTTTATCTCACATTGATTTATTCCCCAATAAAGGCAATTTTAAGTCACTGTTGAGATTTAAGTCCACACATTTGACCAAGTGAAATCCATAAATGACAATACTAATACAGGAGAACATGAAATGCCCATTTAATTCAGGGCATTTCAATGCAACTGCAGGTCCCAGCACAAAAAGACTATTTACGTGGAGATGGAGGAAGTAAGAGGAAAAGGTCAGTGAAGTAGGACTGCAGGGTTAAGACATCACCGTTACAGGCATTTGAGATATAGACTGAAGTGTGCAAATGTTTGTGCTGGAACAGAAGAAAACTGAGAAGAGGATGACTGAAGTAAGATATAAGGTGCTTAGCAGAGAGATCAAGCGCTCTCATGTCTAGAAATGGCTTAGATATTTTTATGGTGGACTTAATATATCGGAAAGCCTTCTGTAGCTTGTGGTCATAGACCAAATAAATCAAAAAATCCCTTCCAGCATTAACCATCTATTGATCTTCTGCAGGGCTGTAATTACATTGGGGAGCTCTACTGTTAGAACAGCAGCTGTATCCTGGACCCAGCCACAGCTCTTAGCGGTGAACTGTGTCGCAGGTGTTTAAAAAGCAATTGGACAGGACAAAACCCTAATTTTCACCTATGGAGAATAGTTTTTTCATCCCAAGCTGAAAAGTCAATTTTCTGTTATAGGTACTTTAGAATGTGTTGTTCGGTTTTAGCCTAAACATGCTACAGCTCCGTGTAGGCTTTGCTGAGGCTACTGTATTTCGACCACAGGACCGTGAGACTGTTGATGAGCCACGGGAAACATTAACACAAGCTTTAAGCAGACTAACTGCACACAGAAATGTTCCAGGGTTGCTTTCACTTCTGTTTTCAGTGTTCTCTGCCTGCTTGAAGGCTGCTGTCTGTATCCCTGGGAGCATCTGTGTTTGTTGTTAACTCCATATTATGAAGAAAGTTCAGCCACTTCCATGATTTGTGCACGGATTACACAACGTAAGTGGCAGACCTGTCAAAACAGTGGGAAGCAAAGGCTACATTACGTGTAGAAGAAAATCTCAGGCATTCCTAACACAAGATAGCTTGCTGTCCCAAATGTACAGGACTGTAAGCATATTGTCATCGGCTGCCACACAGCCCTGCAGCTCTGTCTGGCCACTGCCTTGCGGCTCAGTATTTTTTGTGTCAACACTCAGACACATCAGTCATTCCCTGCCTATGATCTGCCAGGCCACACAGTAAGGGCTTCGCAGCTGATGTGAAGAAACATTAAGCCACATTTTCTACAGTGTTTTCTATAGCAGATTAGGCAACAGGAGTGCCTAGGCCTCGAGAGAAAATGGGAGGGATGACCTCAGTCCCTCGGCCCAAGCATTTGAAAGCCACTGAGCCCCAGGCTACAAACCCATCCTCGTACTCATCCCTCCTCTCCTGCAAGTTATGCCAATGCCCGAGACCTGCAGTCCTCTTGACCATCTCCGAAACCCTCGGGAAGCGGTAGGCGTCCCTAGGCCAAACCCCAAGGTGCTCGCTGAGACAAACTTCCACTGGACAGGCCCCGCGTCGCCCCCCTGCATCCTTCCGTCCTTCCCTCTGCATCCCCCGCCCGGCTGCGGGGACCCCGCCCGCTCCCGCCGGCGCCCCCGGCACTGCAGGGCGCGGCGGGCACCGCGCTCCGCACCGCG